>JAJJMA010181044.1:4320-20335 GCA_023529015.1 Papaver nudicaule
TTTTTTTTTTTTTTTTTTTTTTTTTTTTTTTTTTTTTTTGTGTAGTTCGTCACTTTGCAATTTCAGTTGGACATGTTTATCAGCACTATCAGCACCCTCTTGTATATATTGATGTGTTTTGTTTATCAGTAGTTACTCTTGTATGAATCAGTTTGTATTATGAATGTTTTTTGTTTGACGCAACCCTAAATTTATTGAGAACTTTAAGGCTTAGTTCTATCTCCCCCTTCTTTAAGGCAAACAACAAAAACATAAAATTCACCCTTCGTAGCCGTCGGATCTCCTGAAATTGAGCACAACCGTCGGATGATGAGGACTTCCGTTAACAATTGGTGTTACGCACACACAAAGTGGTGTGTGAACAATTGATGAGAGCCGTCAGATTTCCAAAATTCAAAATTTTCAGCCGCTGGATCGGATAAGGATGCCGCTCTAATATTACATTTATAAAGGACTTCGGAGCAAATATCATAATAATATAATATTTACGAAAATGCCATTTTTATAAAAATGTTTAAAATCTCTATATCTTTCATACTATATTTCGGATTTTTTGAATTTTATATATATTTGTAAAGCCTTTTGAATTAGCTACACAATGAGTATAAATAACAATATCAAAAAATCTACTATTTATTAACATATTCATATTTCTCCTATAATTAGACATGTTTTGAAGGTAAATTGAAAAAACCCACACTTATATATGTTGCTTAAGGAAATAGTGTTGCCGACGTGCAATGCACGTGCATTCTACTTGTTGTTTTAATGGGACATTGATTACACACCGACAAGTCCTTCATGTCTTGACTTTGACTAAGTTGACTTAAATATCTATAGGAAAAAAACCCATTGAATGGTTCTAAGTTTATTCCCAATCAACAAATAAAAATCCATGTAATTTCAGTTATTGTTTTAATGGCACCTTAATTAAACACCAGCAAGTCTTTAAAGACTTAAATATCTATAGGAATATTTGTCTCTGTTGAATGGTTCTTAAGTTTATTCTCAATCAATAAATAAAATCTATGTTATTAAAAGAAAAAAAACTTGGGTTGGTATTCCACCAAATATAAAACGTGAAAGTAGGGCAGTGCCCATTGCATACTGCTTATAAACTGATCAAGACCTAAAAGATAATCTGAATGAAACATTTCATTGAGAGTCATAAGAGAATTAAATTAATGGTATTCCCATTGAAACTTCAAGCCTTCTTCTTTGAACCGAGAGAACTACATACCACTTGGGACACACAAGTCATCATAATCATCACCAACATCTTCATTAGACTCTTTCGCTGGAGATAGTAAATCATAAAGAGCATCTATTTCCTCTTTGCAAGTGAGGTCGAAGTCATGCCAAGTAGCAAAACCTTCAGGAGGAGAACCCCATTCATATTTGACTTCAGCAGGTGTGGGAGTACCATTCTCTACATCATCAATTCTGATGACTGCAGAAACCTCAACACCATTGATTTGAGCACGTATTTCAGCCTCAAGTGGGACATCAGGGATGCAAAACACCTCGCTTATTGTCATTGTGATCGTTAATTTGTTTGGCAGAGCAGTGGAACTCATTGTTCTCGTCTGATATATCTCTCAACTATAATGATGGTGTGGTTTTTATGGCCTCTTGGATCAATATTTATATCTATTTCTCAAAGGTATACCCTAATTTCGTTTGTTTAATGGTAACTAAATTTTTGGAATGTATATTTCATTTAAGATCCTTACGTGTATATTTCATTTAATTCCGTATATTCCAATATTTTCTCAAAGGTATACCCTAATTTCGTTTGTTTAATGGTAACTAAAATTTTGGGATGTATATTTCATACTACATATGAACTGATCCTCACGTGTATGTATGCGCCATATATTCCAAAATATTCATACACTACATACACGTACATCACCACATTGGATGCGTATAACAAATTTACTTATTAAACTGTTTAATTTTCCTAACTTGAGTATATCTGAAAAAAAATCGATTTGACCTAATGTTAACTGACAAAATATCTTCCGAGAAGAAACAGTCGTGCTACAGGAACACCGGGTTCCTACACCATGCGTGGAACACGCCTCCACCGTTGGATCCCAAGATTAGCAGGCCCCGGTTTTAAGATTAGCAGGCCCCCCTCGATTAACATGCCCCATTCTCGAAAAACCGGCCCCATTCTCGAAAATCAACCAACCACATCGCACCACGTACCGGTGTCAACATCCGGTGTCAAAAACCGGTGTTCACCAAGTGTTGGATCTGCAACGCCTTACACGTTAAACCAGTTAACAGATGACCAAAAAAAAAAATCAACTTGATCCATTTCTCTATGTGGTGCTAAACTAGCCGTTGTGATCTCTTCTGTATAAGATAATTCTTCCTCTTTGACCAATTCATCCCAATCAATCTTGTTTCCATTGATTCCTTTTCTGTCCCTTCAAATTTTCAAATGTTTCTCATCACAAAATTGATATGGCAAACAATTACACCGAGAGAGAAGATCTCGCAATTAATTACTTACTCTTTCATTCGTAGCCGAATGAATGGTATGGTGGGTGAATTGGAACCTTGGCAACCGACGTTTTGGATTCGTGTTTTTGATGTGTTCGTGAGAGTTACAAATAATCCAAATGGTAGAGATAGAAATGGAATTAGAAGTCGATGGAACCGCATTAGTGAAGACATCTCCGATTTTTGTCGAATTATGAGAGCTATGTACCAAACAAATAGAAATGCGTCACACGGCAAATTGGGCACTCTATTCCGGGCTCAATATTATGAGCTCAATAACCGGGTATTCATGTTTGGTGAATGTTATGAAAGATTGAGGATTTACAATGATGTGTTAATGTTATGGAAGCTAGGGCAAGATATTTAGTAGATTAATTTTTTGTATTTTTTTTTTCATCTTTGCAATGTAGTTGTTATTTCAATTAAGGAAAACTTATTCCATACTTGTTTTTCCAATCAATGAAAATTATCTTGAGTTACAATAATTTTACTTGTGAAGAATTGTTTTACACCTCAACATCTAACCATCCATCTACCTAGTTTTTACTTGACTGTCAGATCCCCAACGACTCTTTTTTCAAAATTCAAAACAATTAGACGTTGAGATCTCTTCTATATAAGAGTACTCTTCTTCTTTGACCACCATCCATCAATATTTTTGAAGTTTGCTGAAGATATGAGTTCGAGGTTTACTGAAGCTGAAGATCGTGCTCTTACCAATGCGTACGTCACCGTTCGTGCAGCAACCGCAAAAGAGTTCTGGGAAAGGATTTTTCAAACCTTTTACGCTGCTAGCGGAGGAAACCCCAATGAAAGAACATGCAAAGCACTTAGCGTCAGATTTGCAAGGATCAAGAACCGTTGTCTTGTCTTGCATTATTATATGCGCCAAGTCGCCGAAGAACAATGGGGATGGAACGATGAACAAGTAGTGAGTATTTTTGTCTTCTATTGTGATTTATTTTGTATGGCTACTTTATAATTTGATTTGTAAATCTGCAGGAAGCTATGGCATCAGCCCTCTATTTCGAAGAGCAAGGAAGCGTGTTTGCATTATGGAGTTGCTACCCCGTGTTGAGACAAAATCTACCAGAATTTGTAATGTAATGCAATGTTTTTTAAACTAGTTATGTAATGTAATCGCAAGTTTAACTAGTCATGTACCAATCAAGTTAACATTAGCAAATAAAATGTACTACGCCGGTTATAATTAAAAGTTTCAAGTTAGCAAATAAAAAGTACTACCACAGTTATAATCTAAACTAAAAGTTTCCGTCTAAAATTGGCTAAGACCATTGTGGTTGCCAATTTGTGCCATCCCTATATGACTCAAATCTAGGGATGGGTTATAATTAACTAGTAATGAAAAATCAGAGGAATGAAAATGAAATGAAAAGTCAGTCAGGCGAAACAAATCAGCTCATTAAGGTGGCCTGACTCGGTTTTATTTTCACCCAAGACTTTGAAACCCTATAAATCTATTTCCGCCCAGTCAAATGACTCCTAGTTTCCATTGACAGTTGACCAAACCCTGTAAAACAACCAAATTCTCTCCTCATTTTTTCCGCCTTGTTCTTTTCTCTTCTTCCATGGAGCGATAGTTAGTGTGTTTTTTTTCTTTTCTAATTAAGGGTTTCCTGAGAGCATCGTGTAAGTATTTAGGGTTTCGTTTCATCCATTTTTGCTGTTTTTTTTTTTTTTTCAAATCTTTGGATTGATATTTTCTTTTCATCTTTTCTTTTTAGGGTTAAGCCAAGAGCTAGTGCAGGAGGACGAGATACAAAATCAGGTATAAATTTCACCTTTTCCTTTAGGGTTTTCTGGTTTATGATAAAGTTTAGGTTTTTGTGTAAAGGGTTTTCTGATTTATGATAAAATTTAGGTTTCTGTCATACAAATGATGTTAGTATTGTTTGTGGTACTTAAATGGATAAAGGGTTCAGTTTAATTTGGATAAGTCTATGGTGTGAGGAAGAGATACAAAATCAGGTATAAATTTCACCTTTTCCTTTTAGGGTTTTCTGATTTATGATAAAGTTTAGGTTTTTGTGTGAAGGGTTTTCTGAAATATGATAAAATTCAGGTTTTTGTGTAAAGGGTTTTCTGATTTATGATAAAATTTAGGTTTCTGTCATACAAATGATGTTAGTATTTGTTTGTGGTACCTAAATGGATAAAGGGCTCAGTTAAATTTGGATAAGTATATGGTGTGAATTTGCTCAAGCTGTATGTTTGTTTGTAAATATTTGTGCATTCAGTTTCATGTATGTTTGGGTGTCAATATGGTAATTTGATCTCATAGGGTAGAGAACAACTCCGTATCATGCCGTATGGACACGTGTGTCCGTGTATTTACGGACTTGTACGCTCAAAAAAATGTAAGTCTGTCATGACGTTGTACCACCGGTGACATCTCAAGCTCCTTCCTCTAGACTCATACTTTGACGTAAACGCATTAGTTTCAGAAATGAAATATTACAAAGAAATATATTCAGTAATCTGTAGCATATACATATATAGGTTTAGTTTAGCTAGTTAAATTTCTGAACTTGAATCTTTGTTTGTCATCTACTCCAGCAATGACTTTAAAAGGCCATATATTGATATTATTTTGGACACTGGATCAACCATTTTTCTACCAATTAAACGTTTTGCATCTACAAATTTGTGAAATAACATACTCCGAGGATGCCAAAAGTTTATAATTAATTTGTAGATGCCAAATGCTTAATTGGTAAAATCATCGGTGATCCATGTGTCCAAAGTATTGTTAAAATAAGACCTTCTATAGTTATTGTTGGAGGTGATAACAAACCCAGTATCGAATACATTTGTATTTAGAAGCCATTTGTCTACTTAATAAAAATAAAATTCCAACATCCTCTAGAGCCATACTGTATATTAATCTACTAATGGCCCCAGCCTTACATTTTTAACAGGTGAATGAGGATTTACTTTTCCTTCTAGAGGATGGTGGATTGCAAGCTAAAGCAGCCTTGTATAAACATAATGATGAATTGGCTAAACAAGTAATGTTCTGATCCTGAGCAGTTTTGTTGTGAAGATCATTCCAACGTAAAACTTTTAGAATATACTCCCTCCGTTCCACTTTACATGCTATTAGGGTTATTTTTATGTTCCAAAATACTTGCCATAATTGATCTTTTTCCCCACAATTTCCAACTACTGTACACCCTTCCATTTTATCTTGGAAATATAAGCTTTCTTTTAATAGGGTTTTCCTCAAATATTAAGGAGTGGAGAGAGATATGTTTGAAGACTTTTATCAAGGGTATGGATGGGAAAAATACATACCTCTCTCCACTCCTTAATATTTGTGGAAAACCCTATTATAGCAACTAAATTGGAACGGAGGGAGTATATCTTTATGGTTATGATCCATGTTATCTTTTTTAGGTGTTTCATGCGATATTAAAGAATAAGAGTTGTAGCCTAGCTGAAATTAGGTGTTTCTCTTTTTTCAGCTAGAACACATGGAGCAGCAGCTCGAAGAACTTCTTGATATTGTAGTGTCCTAGTGCAGGTATTTCTCCATTTCATGCAAACTCACAATAAAAATAGAGATCTTCGGAGGATTTTTCGTAATTCTTGTCGATTAGTAAATTTCAAGATGAGAATGATCGGAACTTTCATTTTTTTATAAACTTGTGTCTCGTCTCAATCATTTTGCCTTATTTAACTCGAACTTAGATTAGAATTGGTAAACATCATTGCTTTACATGAACAACATAATGAGCGTTCCAGAGCCTTCCAACTCGATACTTCATTTGTGGAATCTGTCCCCTTGTTCTTGTGTTGTTTTGGTTAAAAACTTCAATATGTAATATTCATTTGAATTTGGATTTTCTTTTAGGGTTTTCTGATTTATGATAAAGTTTAGGTTTTTGTGTAAAGGGTTTTCTGAAATATGATAAAATTCAGGTTTTTGTGTAAAGGGTTTTCTGATTTATGATAAAACTTAGGTTTCTGTCATACAAATGATGTTAGTATTTTTTGTGGTACAGTACTTAAATGGATAAAGGGTTCAGTTTAATTTAGATAAGTATATGGTGTGAATTTGCAGATGGTCTTAACTCAATAAGCCAGGGCCTCGACAACCCTACCACTAAGAATCAATTGAGTTTTGCATTATACTTTAGGTAATGATAGTGCAGCAGATAATTGTTGTTCTCAGTCTGGCAGTCTTTTTTCTTGTTATCACCCGCTGGTAATGAAGAAGTAGAACTGAGTGCGCCTTTTTGCTGTTTAGGTAGTTAGTCCATGCATGATTGTCGATGGAGTCCATGCATGCTTATTCACCCTACCACTTGACTATTGCTCAAGCTAGTGACATTTGTGAACCTGAATCCTCGTTGAGTCACGGCTTTGTTTATGTATACTTTACCAGCCGCAATTTTATATGTTGCCTTCTACGCAATGAAAAAGGGGAATTCTCTCCAATAATTGCAGGGCTTAGTTTTTTGGATTTTTGCAAATCTCTTTTGTTGGAAAAATCATGGACCAGGGTGGGTTATTTTCAGATTTTGGCAATGGTTCCCTGTGGTTGGGGTATTGAAGAGTGGTGTTGGTGTGGTTGGGAGGCTAATTGAAACATTAACTGCTGGGTTAGGGTAAGCCAAGGGATAACCATTGAAAGGTGTGTAACCTGTGAAAGAGTTTAGTGGGGTTTTAATTTGATTTGATGGGGGTGGTTGCTTTTTTATTTTATTTTATTTTATTTTGATACAGATGGGGGTGGTTGCTTTGAGAATATGGGTTACTTATTAGGCAGGTGGAAACATTTACTGCTGGGTTGGGGGTAAACCAAAGGTCAGATTGTTTAAAATCCTCAGTAAATTGTTTATTTTGTTCATTTTCAATTCCTCAGTCAAGTAAAAGTATATTTTCTTCCCCTCCTTTTCTTCATTTAAGATGAACAATCCCAAGCTTAATCCAGATTATGTTAATAATCCTTGCAGGGCAATCATCAGAAAGCATGTGATAACAAACAATGGTCAGATGTTAAAGCAAGGTTTAGATGGAACTTGGTTGCCTTTTTCTTCTACTAGGTCCAATAAGCCAAGATGGATGGACGAAGATCACGAGTATTATGGTGTACCCGTTGCCAGGAATCCATATCATGTGCCTGAATGGGTCGACGGTGGTATTAGTGCAAGTGAAAGAGCTAGAACAGAACAAGCACCAGATCAGGAAATAGTACAAGCACAAGCAGCTGCACCAGAACCAGAGGTGATCAACTTGGATCCAGAACAAGCACTAGAGCAGGAAATAGTAACTGAGATCAAGAGGATTGCAGTCACCAGAAGCTTCAAATTCTAGATCATAAGGTGTCTGTTGCTGGAACTTTGGAGGTTCAAAGTGCATAGGAGTTGGTCTTGATCCTGACGATTAAGGTTTTTTCTTCTCTTATTTGTGGTAGGCGGATATGTTATTTTCTCTTTTTTTTTCTCGTTTTATTGTTGGTTGATACTAAGACATGGTGGTGTTATGTTTTGTTTTAGTTATGATGGGAATGGTAATTTGTGGTTTACATGTGTTTAATCTTTTGTTTCTGTTTTTTCTTTCTAAATTGCTATCTTTGCTGTTGTTTCTCTTTAACTCATTCATGCTGTGTAGATTTAGGTTAAGGGTATAATTCATTGTTGTATCGATTTAGATAGATAACCGTACCTTCTTAACATACATCAATGACATCCTTTGTTCTTCTTAGAAAACCAGGGGTGTGTCTGGATTCATGGGCAACAATGCACTAGATTTTCCATATCTTATGTGGCCTCTGTGTTAAAGTTGTTGTCATGTTTCATTGAATTATCAAATCACTAGAGTCTGCAAATCACCAAACAATAGGTTAGCTATATACTGTATCCATCTGATTGACTTCTTAGACAGGGCATAGATATTTTCATAATTATTTTGATATTCCTTTCCATAATTTTTGAGTTGACACTCTTAATTTTTTTATTACAAGAGAGGTGGTCTCGGTCAATAGCAACTTTCCAAAAACTTTATGGTATAAGAAGTTTAACCTTTGCTATAACTTGCATTTCGTTCCCACTGACCAGTTGTATTCTTAGTATTCTTCTATAACAACATTTGTTCGAAAATGGTAAAGAGGGTATCAAGCAATCAGTTGTGTGAGGTTGGAAAGAAAAAGAAGAGAGTTGAAATAATGGAGAAGACTAAACTGGAGAAAGCCAAGTATGCTGTTACGAAACTGGAGAAAGCCAAGATGGATTCAATTAAACCAAGTAACCTACAAGAAGCCAAAGATATTGTTGGTAGACTGTCATTTGATGATCTACAGAAATTGATTAATTATGCGAATGGCATCCGCGAAGAGGACAAGCAGGTTTCTGATGCTGGGAAGAATTTACGTTGGTCGGAGATATGTGCAGAAGACGACACTGATATAGGTGCTGGAAAAAAATATGTTGATGATTTTACTGCAGATGAACTACAAGAGTTTGTTAACTTTGCAGTTCATCAGTTGGGTATTCTCGAGCTCTGGGAACAAATGGAACAATCATGAGGGATCGAGGGGGTACAACTACTACTAAAATCCAACAGTTGCGTTCTTCTATCTTCGCCAAATTCCACACTTTGTTGAGCTCTTTAATGGCAAATTAGTTTCCTGTTTTTTTGTTTTCGATGTTCTTCTGTATCATTGTGCACCTTCTGTTCTATGAATGTCTGTCGATCATGTTTGTAATGTTTGTCGACCTTTATTTGATATTGTGGAGTTCGAAATTTCGTTGCTTCGTTGTATGAATCGCTTTCTTCTCACATATAGGTGGTTTGAATCGGTCCTAAATTTTACAGACTGCAAAGATCAATTAGAAACTTGAAGTTGTGAGCAAATTCCAGTTAGTGGGAGATGGTAATAGTCTCTCAAATGCCTCAATCCCAAATTTCAGCCTTCCTTGAGATTTTCAGACGTTTGGTACACACCTTAAGGTTCATGGGAAGTTGTAGAGTCAATTAGAATCAGTGTCAAAATGTTGGTACACAATTGGTGTGCGGGGAATGAAATTTTCAAGGGCATTGATCTCAATACAATTTTGAATAACTGGATGCTGTAATAACACAGTTGTAATCTGGTTCTACTATAATTGACCAGAGGGTTACAAAAGAAAAAGCAGGAAACGCCTCTAAAGGACATGTCTAGCCCTCAAACAAGAATAAAGTCGAAATTTACTAAGCAAGAAGAGACTACCAGTTAATGAAATAAACACCTAGATCAAATAATCCTTAGTGCTGTGGTGGTGTAGTCCAATCCATGCCGAAGATATCTCTTCCCCACCAAAAATCCTTGATCCAGAAAGGTTCTTCCTGAATTTGAGTGGGTCGTGGCAGCTGCCGCATCATCTGTAACCATAGATTGTGGTTTGAGAAATAAAAGACGTAGTAATTCTTCCTGCTTCCCGGGGGATGATAAAATCGAACTTCAAAATTTTCCGCCGCAAAGTTGTACGTCTGACACATGTGTTGTTTCATCAATGCAGGAGAAATGGTGAAGTCTTCGTCGGTGAATTTCCCGATTAACATTCTACTGAACCGTGCGTGCCATTCCTTTGTTGCATATTCGTGACAGTATGCCATTTCTTTTTTCTAGTTTAGATATCTGAAAATGCTCTCAATGGAGAAGAAGAAGAAGTCGTCGGTGGGAACTGTTTTGTAATGGGTGTTTGCTTTAATACTCGAAGGTGCTGGTTGCTTTAAATACTAGTGTTAGTTATGGAGTTCAGTTATTATATCTGACATGAATCGTTTGACATGAAAAGTCTCTATATATCTGACAGGAGACAAGAGAAGACTACAAAACAATTGAGTGTATGCATGGAGAAGCGGTTACATCATAAGACTACAAAACAATTGAGTGTATGGAGAAACGAGTACTAATGATGAAAGGTTTTTTTTTTTTTTTTTTTGATGTGATAACCCTTCCCAAATAAACAAACTTTTTGATATTAGAAGAAGGAAGAAAAAAATGAGAAACACGCACAATCACCGTTGAAATGGAATCATATTTGACTTCATTGATCTGGTGTATCTTTTACATTCCATAATTAGTGGTCAAACACCACCGCACCATCATAGTCAACGCAATTTGTGGAGAATAGATACGCATAAATCTAGCATGCTGCAATTTTCTCTACATGCACTTGAGGTGCGGTCTACTAATTAACTTTCTTAAAAAATGTGAAACTATTTTTTAAAGCCCAGACCTTTGGTATTATCCCCTAAAACCAAATCTTTGTAGCTTTATTTTTTAAACGCAGACCTTTGGTATTCCCTGAAACTGAAAATCTATCTATGAATCTTTCACCAAAAGCAGCTACGATCATCGCAAAGCAGGCACTCGACATCAGTATTTATATCATCATCCTGCCAATTGTCCTTCGGATTTGCGCTTAGTGATTTCTAAAAGAGAAATCTCGGTTTCAAGGTGAGAAAAACTGCCTCATCCATCTACTCTAACTGATATTATGCCACCATATTTGTTCATAAGGCCACAAATAGCTATTAGACATACATGCAATGCAAAAACAGTTGAAGGTTTTTGACGATTAAATTAGTTATGGTAGTATGGATTTGCTACTTTATTAGCCTTTTTTTTCCTTGGTATGGTAACTGGCGGAATATCTTTCGATTTTTGTTTGGTTTCATGCTTTTGATACTTCACTTTTGTTAAGAAGCTTCCAAAAATGGTTTCATGATTTACCATCACAATTTCATGGATTTTTTTTTTTTACTAGTCTGAAGCTGCAAGAATCTTATGTTGCTCTTTTTAATTGGCTGCATGTGGCAAACGATTTTTATCGCAGCTGAAAGCATTGTACCAATTTGGTGCATGTCAGAAACGCCCACAGTTAGTTCTTAGAAATCCATTGTTCGAATTGAGACATTTGAACTTCAATTAATATTCCTGACTGAACACCACACAGTTTTGGTGCTATTGAATCTTGCAAACTCTGCTATGTATAATAGATACGGAGAGTTGGGAACTGTGGATTACATTTTCACATAGCGGTGGATGGCGTAACAGATACGAAAAGGATATTGTGCCTTTTAATCAGTTGCATGTCGCATTCAATCAGATTTGAAAGCCTTGGACTAATCAGCATGCCGTAATTCTGATTCAGACATAGTTGCATGTCACTAATTCAGACACATACATAAATTTGAAATCCCCTGTACATTACACAGGATTCTGCAAATTAACCTCATAGTCTTGCATTTGTTGCCTGCAGTAGTTCACAATGGCGGCTACGCTAGTTTGTGACTGGCTATGGCATTTACCACTCTCGGACTGGAAAATTGTAAAGGAGTTTGGTCTTGAAAAGATAGTTCATTTGGCCAAAATAGAGATTCCAGAATCTATTCCTAATTACCTTGCAGGGTTCTGGAGGAAAGAAATACGGGTGCTCCGAATCAATGATTGTGATTTCTGTCCAGTCGTTGAAGAATTTTTGTTCTTCTTTGATCATAAACTGAAGAATAAAATAGTCCTACCGCCTATTGAACCCCTTATAGTTCCCAGAGACTTAGCCAAGTTCCTCTGTATATCTGAAGATGAAGCCATGGATCTGATCAACGACTCGGAATTAAATGTGCGTTGGATTTGTGAGGACTTGCGTGATCACCCTAATCCCATCGTTAGGGGTAGAGCTTTTGTGCTGGCTTTTACCGGACAATTCCTCTTCAGCAATGGTTGTGGAATGTGTCCATTGGCAGTTGTGCCCATATTGATTCAAGCTCTCAATGGTCTGTCCATTGTACCACTTGTTCTAGGACAACTGCTTGTGTCCCTGGATAAATTTCAAAGCAGGGGTTATCTCAGTTGTCCAACGTTATTTGCGGTACGTTTTAGTTTTTTATTACCATCTTTGATTCTCAAATGTTGTCGTATTGTTTCCGCTACAATTTAAATATTTATCGCAGGTATGGGCACTGGAGCACATGAATTTTCTGGAATTCGACGAGCCCATGCAACCTGGTCCTCTTTCAAATTTTTATGAACGTTACATGCATAGCTACGGCGGGGATGCTGTTATATCTGTCAGAGACGTCAGGAGATGGGCAATTGGAAACATTCTGGCTGCCATAAATGCTGGGCATTGGAAGAGCGGATCAGTTCGTGCAAAGCTCATCGTTTGGAGAATTCCGCACTGGAATTTCGATCCCCTGATCTGGTCTACTAAAGAAGAAAACTCCTATGTTGTGCTTCCATCTCTCAAGAAACCAACTTACTATGTCCCAGCCCTTGTCCTAAGACAGTTTGGTTTTCTCCAGACCCGACCCCCAAAAAGAGGGTTACAGCCAATGTTGCTGCGCTTGTCGCAGGAAGTACTGATTAGCGTTAAAGATGGCCTAAGCGCCAAAGGTGGTCGAGTTGCCTTCCCGAGTAACCTAACTCCAATCGGCCTGGGTAAGAACTACGACGGCGAATATAAAGTATGGCGGCGCATGGAATTGCCTTATACATCCGATGATGAGTATGATACCGATCTATAGATATCCCCTTGGGTTTTTTTTCTGGGATGCATACACACTGTCATCATATGTGGGAAACTTTTTGGGTATTTTGGGTATACTCTGCGGAGAACTAGTAACACTTATGTAAGCAAGACAACTAATTGTGGTTTTGAGTCTGTTCTTTTGTATATGCAGTCTCGTCTCTTCTTTGTAAAGAAGAAACTCTGAACTTTAATATATGTAGCTTCAGCAGGATTTAGAGCCCTGCTATTATATCACTATGTTAGTATCATTTTATAACACTGAAAGAAAATAATAGCATCAGGGACGGAAAAAAATAAATAAATGATAGTATTGTTTTTGAATAATTTCCCTAATGAGCAGCATTAACCCTTCAAATAACTTGTATTGTTGAACCCCCCAGATTCCTCCAAAATCCTTCAACGAGACATGGCTCATCATGTGAGGGACAATTCCAATGCATGTGAGTGCCCACTTTCCTATATACTCCCTCCTTTCCACTTTACATGCTATATTAGGGTTATTTTTATGTTCCAAAATACTTGCCATAATTGATATTTTTTCCCACAACTTCCAACTACACCCTTCCATTTTATCTTGGAAATATAAGCTTTCTTTTAATAAGGTTTTCCACAAATATTAAGGAGTGGAGAGAGATATGTTTGAAGACTTTTATCAAGGGTATGGATGGAAAAAAAACATACCTCTCTCCACTCATTAATATTTGTGGAAAACCCTATATAGCAACTAAATTGGAACGGAGAGAGTATTTCTAAATAGGAATATATTTTTTTTCTAGATGTTAGGTTTTGTGCTTTATGGGGTCAAATCAATAAAAATACTCTCAAATCTCACCACAACCCTATTGTGTGGTTTCCATCGGTATTTGATTTCAATTATTATATATAAAGTGATGAAAAGAAGGGTCAGACTAATTGAACTGACTGGCCCATCTACTATACTCAATAAAATATTTAGAGCCCTGCTATTATATCACTTTGTTAGTATCATTGTATAATACTGAAAGAAAATAATAGCATCAGGGACGGAAAAAAATAAATAAATGATATTGTTTTTGAATAATTTCCCTAATGAGCAGCATTAACCCTTCAAATAACTTGTATTGTTGAGCCCCCCAGATTGTCCTCCAAAATCCTTCAACGAGACATGGCTCATCATGTGAGGGACAATTCCAATGCATGTTTGGGAAGGACAAGGCCCCCAGATTTCCTTCAAGGTTCCAGTGGATGTATTGTAACAAGATAAATTTCGGCGGTTCCACATTAGGATGTTCTTGTTACTTCCAAATGCTAATGGCCTAAATGACGACCATGTATTTTCTGGCTCTTTCAAGAAAATGCTCAACTCGTGTTCCCAAGTGACCTCAGGATGTTTATTCTTCTTGCAAATGATCCAAAAATCAATCCTGAGGATGTTGTTGGAAAAGTCATTATGCTGACAGTAAATGCAGAGAGTACTTCCGAACAACATCATCCCAACAACTGGGTAATCATCCAAATAAAACCCGTCAGGGACCTGATTATATGGTGGTGAATGTATCTGGAATTTCTCAGTATCCAAATCAAAAGATATTAATCTATTTCTATAAGTGCGGTCAGAACGATCAAACCAAAAGATACACCCATTTGCATAATATCCAGATTCACAAAATCTGTACGGAACTGCTGTGATGAGCCTCCATCCCCTACTGTCGCCTAGAGTGAATATCTCCACAGAGCCCTCAAAATTGTCAATTCTAATTACTTTGTAATCACCAGTACGTTCACAATAGCCGAAACCTCCTATTATCTCTTTGCAAGCAATTAACGGCCTTATAAGTGGTCGCGACTCTCTTTCTGGAAGGAGGAGGTACTCACCTGTTGCTGGATTCATAAGTAGTATAGGATCTTGTATGCAGTTGTGAAAAACATAGAAACACGCAAGACCGTTGCAGGATCCAACTATTGGTTGTAAAGTAAATTTCATAGTTCCAATAACCGGGTGATTTTCGTGTACCGCTATTGTGGAGTAGTCTTCATCTCGTACTCGTTCTCTGTAAAAGAGTTGTATATCATTATCTCCCTCATAGTACTGTGACGTGACAGAGAAAAGTAGACCAGTTTTTTTCCCTGCAAGGATTGTCTTCCATTCTTTGCATACGCATTTGCTGTGAAAAACACTCTGTGTTGTAGGAAGACGGCCTAAAATCTCCGTAGTTAAGCTTTCATGCAAATTATCCATTGTTGTTAGGTTTTTTTTTTTTTTTGGTTACATGCTGTTAGGGTTGAACAGAGGCATTGGGATGTTATTACTAAGTAAGGCTTACCCTGGGCTTAAATCATACACTAAAAACCATCATTAACCAATACGCCATTACGTGCTATTTAGTCACTAGGCTTGAGAAAATTCTATCATGGGCTGTATCCTTAACTTAAGCCCATCATTTTAAGGTGTGAGATTAAACGAGCTTATGGAGTGGGGGCCTAACAATGGGCTTGAGGCTGGTTCAGCCCTTCATAAGTCCGCGTGTAGGACTTCTCCCTGTTGCATGGGCTATCTTGTAAAAGAGCCTATGGACTGGGAAACTGACCCGGTCCACAAAAGTCCATTATTCTTGTCACGCATCCAAAGTAAGATATCTCACGTGGTTTTATATCTATCAAACGCCACGTTAAATCCTATCGACCTCGTGTGGCCATTCCATGGCGTGACAAAGTTGGCGTGGCTGTTTACCAGCTCATAAACAGACACGTTAGAATGGGATCTCGTGACCTTTGATTTGGCAACGGACACGAGGAATAACGACCAGAAGAAATGCGTGGTCTTTTTTTTTGAAGGTGACATTCTTTGCCACGCGAAAAGGGCGAGCGTGGTTTTTTGTTAAGAACGGTCACGCGAAAGGCAATTTTTCACGTGGCTGTTATAGCTAGCGTGGCCTTTTACAAGATATGTCGCGTGGCAAAAGAGCCAGATTCTACTAGTG
>JAJJMA010181052.1:0-14536 GCA_023529015.1 Papaver nudicaule
TTAGCAAGTGTAAGGCGAGTGTATCAAAACCAAATACCTCAAGTAAATTTGGACGGAGGGAGTACTTAAAATGAGGTGCCCTTTTGAGACATGTTTATTACTCAAAAGGGTGACTATCTTCAATATCATTCTGACTCACGGTATATATGTTGTATGTCTTATCGTTTTTAGATTCTAGGTTTCATAAATGTCGTCTCCACAACTGTCTCTACTTTTGAAAATTTGATACATTTAGAAACGGTGTATATACAAGCGGACACAATACTCAAATTTCTAAAGTTCACTCCCAATATGGAATAACTCGTCATCGCCCAAGTATTATTATGACAACATATTAAAGTCTCTTTGTTTTGCAATGCTGGCAGTTCTGCACACGATTTGGATCATTATGTGCTTTGTTCGTTCTTTGCTAATTTCTTTTTCTTTCTTTCTTTTTTTCGTCTTCGCCTGAACTCACATTACGGAGTTTTAGAAGCATTCCCGCACGGTCAATGAGGATGCTATCACATTAAATTAGTGCCTCGTTGTTTGCTACTACACTTGAAGAAAATCGAAGTTCGAGAGTTTGTAGAGCGATCAGGGGAGCTGAAATTGGTAAAATGTTTTTTGGAGAATGTCATAATCCTTCAGATGTTAACTATTAAAAGTAGAATGACTCCAAACTTCGTTGCAGAGTTGGAAATGAAAACTCGAATGACAAAGCTGTTGCAAATGTATCACAGGGCTTCAATAAATTGTATGGTGAACCTTCCATTCCCTAGTAGTTTTTCAGAATTTTAAAATTTGAGTCTCAATACTGTTTTGAGGTTAAGACTTGTATTTCATGCCTTCTATGATCTCGATTCAAAACTAGTACTTCTCTTTTAGCTTCTGTTCAATGCGATTGTGATACATATATATTTTGTTAAATGGGGCGGTCCCCAATCCAGCCTTCTTATATATTACACAACACATTCTAATTCTTTTTTGTTTATTACTTTCTTTCGGAGAATTGTATAAGAGTTTTAATGAGGGATTCTTCTCCACTGAAGAAAATTGATGATTTCCTTTTAGTTGAGAAGAAGAAAGAAGGTTTGTATGATCACACCAGTGCCATAGAAAACAATTGGGGGGCCCTAGGCGGATTACAAATCATTTTTTATAACATACCAGATACAAAAATCTGCACAAACAAAGACTTTTACAAGACTTAAACCCCCAATGCTAGGTATAATAGCAATAAAAGATACCATTGAGCTAGCAAAATTCTATTTAAAATGGATTTTTATTTATGTTTTTTATTTTCATCAATATTATCAAATATATATAGAAAATCAGTTTTACAGATTATACATTAACAACTAAGGAGGTGGTTAGGAGCTATGTAGTCGATCTCGGCCGAGACCGGCGATAATCTCGGTCTCGCCTCAAGGGCGAGACGAATCAGCCGATATAAGCTAGGCGAAATTCTAGCGAGAAACTAGTCGAGATTTGTTAAACTCGGTTAAAAACCGGTAGAAAACCGGCCGAGATCTCGTTTTATTTTCAATGATTTTCTTATGTTGTTGTACGAATCTTCTCTCTCACTAATTTAGACAAAGGGCCTCATCAATTACCAGTTGTTTTATTATGAATGGGAGGAGAAAGAAAGAAATCACAGAAGAAGAACGAAGAAGGCGCTGGACTGGAGGCTTGAAGGGGGAAGAGAAAGAAAGAGATGGCTTAAGTTTAGGGATTTATATTTTGAACAGATGGATAGGATCAAAAATAAATGTAATCCACGGCTAAAATTGGTTTGAATTAATTCTTTAATTAAGGTATACTAGTTAGACTAATTTATTATACCTATCAAAATCAAACGATAATCTAACCCCTCCTTTTATATAGGTGTAATGTATGAAAATGTTTGATAGATGCAAAATATTCGGATGAAAGGTCCCGGTTATTGTTCCGAGATTTCACCGAAAATCTCACCGAGACAAACATGTCTCGGTGTCTCAGTCCCCGACCGAGACAAGATCAAAACCGAGATTAACTACATAGGTTAGGAGCCTACCAACAAACTGAGCCCCAACCCCTCTTTGAATTTCTACGACTAATCTATGGAATATAAAATTACCTACTTTAGCATTAGCATCATGTCTAACTAAGTAGTTTTTGAGCCTTTTCAAAACTTAAATAAAGTTTATTTATGTTTTTTATATTTATATCAAAAACTTATATAAAGGCATGCAAAATTTGGGGCCCCCTAAGATTTTGGGACCCTAGATCATTGCCTAGCTTGCCTATGCTCAGCGACGGCCCTGGATCATATGATTCAAGTTCAGAAAACCACCCTTAAAAATATTCAAGATATAGAGACTGGAATGCTAGTAGTTATAGGTGGGTGCGCCTATAACACTCTTTGTAGTAATGAGGTTAACAATTATATTGGTACTGAACAGGTTCCCAAGGAGGTGTTCCAAAAACTCTGGAAATTCCAAGTTCTACATAGCATAGGGTCCAACTTTTTGTTTGGTATTTGATGAAAAGGTTTCTTTGGTTCCCCACCGAATTCTCACTCATGTTCAACTTAGAGTAGGAAGGAAGAAGAACTCGCAAAATGGAAGCCGACTCTATTCATGATTCCTTTCAGCAAATCAGAACAATTGTATGTGTTTTAATGGGTTTGGCAGCTAGTTTCTTAGTTGTAAAAGATGTTAGAGATAATCAAGAAAAACCAAAGGTGAAGAAGTTTACAAGAACAACTAAAGTAGTTACATTTGTTTGAGGCAAGAGGGTTGTTATGTCTGGGACGGGAGAAGTGGAGGCGTTACCTAAGAACAAAAAAGAACTAGAAATATTTAGGTTGAGAGATGATTTGTTAATGAGGGTTTTATAGGTACAAAGAAACCCTGAGTTTATTGTTTAGGGTTTTATGGAGTGGGTTTAAGATTTTAATGAATTTAGTGTTTTAATACCTTCATCACTGGGTTCTGCTGGGGTTGAATGGTTTCTTTTGGTCTTGTGTCGATATAAAATCTGCTAAGAGACCTTACACCCAACATCCATTAAGAGATAACATCGACAATAGAGTTTAAAGTGATATTTGGTATAAGAAAGGCATTGAGATTGAACAATGCACTACTTCGAAGAGATCTAATAATAAAACAATAAGTAAAATAAAACCAAAGCATTCATTAATGTAAAATATTTCACTGGCTAATTCTACATGGATCTTGCGCTTAAGGCATGAGGAGATTAAACACTAACCTAGTCTCTCTCAAAAATCCCAAGGCTTATTTAAAAAAATCCAACCCTTACAACTGAGCCAGAGCTCTCCTTTTATAGATCAAGTCATTAGTGAATTACATCTAATAAAGAGAAGATACTCAATCGTGGGCGTGTCAGAAGTTGTCGAGTAAGTAGGTTCTCCTCGAGAGACCATCAAGATAATCCTCATTTAGCAGTCCTTCGATCCCTCACTCGAGTTATCTATTCTTACGATCATATTCTTTCCTTCGTTGTTCTTCTTGTCTTCGTTGCTCTCTTCTTCTCGTAGTGCTCTTTGGGCGTTTACCCCTTCGAGATATTCAGTGCTTCGAACTTCATCTTCTCTTATAGTGTTCCTTCCCTGAAATGCTGACACGTGGTTCGATGGTTTTATGCCCCTTACAGTTTGCGTCTTTCCTTTCCCAGTAATCGAAGATGCTGGGGAAGGAAATTTTCTTTCGACATCTATCTTCGCAGCACATGCCCCATTACTTGCATGATGTGACGTCTATGTGACACGTTCTGCATGTTCCCGATATTTTGGCTACCTTTTGACCTTCTAACCTGCAGCGCCGGTTTTTCTTTCTTATTTAAGTTTATTTTCTCCCTCTAAAATCTTTTCCCCAAACCTTTCGAATTCTCCTTCTTCTTCAGCTCCGTTCATACCCTTTCCTCAATGTTTTGATTTTTTAACCAGATTTTTAGTTTATTTCCAGAAATCCTTTCATACCCCCTCATGTATTCCTCCTATTGGTTCATAAAGACAAGTTATTTCTCACTTTTATCTCCTTTGATTTCTTAGACCTTCTACCGCTGCAATTTCCGGTTCCGGTGATTTTTTTGTATTTTGTTTTCCTTTCTTTTTTCAGATGACTTCTTCCCTTTCTATTGATGCTCTTATTTCCAAGATGAAGGCTTTAGGTTTCAAACCTGATTCTTTTGATATAAAGTCTGTTCATTCTCCCGACGACCGACTAACTCCCGAAATGATCGAGGAACATCAGTGTGGTGAATAGAAGCTGTTGATTACAACTCACCAGATTTTTGCAGGCCTTCTTATGAGCACTTAATTATGTCTCCTAAATCAGAGAGATTGTTTATGAAAAAATTGCTATCACATCCATAAAAAGTCCAAAATGTAATGACTTGATGTGAGTATCAACAACTCGCCAGCTATCTCAAAGTAACCTCCCTGCCTCTAGCTCCTAAGGCAAGAGTCGAGACCAGGATCCATGAGGAAACCTTGAGAAAAGCTAGGAGGTTTATGAGATTCCTATATACTGTTGATATATAAACTTAAAAACTCTTCTTGGCAAATATTCAGGGATTAAATAAGAAAAATTGTTAGAGATTTTGGGTATACATTAATTCTCTAAATATGGGCACGCACATCCAATTTCATTGGACCTCTTTGTGACACTTTGAAAAACTCTTGAAAATTGCCCAACTCGTTCAGGAACGTAAGGAAGAATTCCATCTTCCACAACATACCAGAACGTGAAAGATACACGTTTCAGAACCGCCTTCCTTGATAAGATTTTTATGCTCATTAAATTCCATATTTATCCCACCCTGAGAGATTATATATACCACACACACATGAACTCGGAATTCACATTCAAGTTCTCTATAAATCCATGAAACATATTACTCGTAGTGTCACACGAAATAATATTGAAGAGGCTTGCAAAGTTATGGATTGTGAAGGTGTTGGGTTTGGAAGGAAAAAAAGAGAACTGTTCTTGATGATGCTATTGCGGGAACTCTTGATTCTCAAGAAATCTATGCAACAACAAATTGTTACTTTGCCTATGATCATCAGAATGTAGAAGATGACACCATGATTTCTGCAGGGGTCGCTCACGACTTTCTGAAAGAATTTGAAGCTTTCAAAATCCAACTTGTTGACAGTTGTTAAAGATGACTTGAAAGCAATATGGAATTACTGGGAACTGAAATTAATGAATTGAAAGCAGATATGTCATTTATTAAGGATGACTTGAACAATATGTTTAACAATATTTCTGATGAAGACAATGAAGCTAACTATGTACACTACGTGTTCAAGAAAGCTGATGACTTCAATAGTTCAAGTGAACCTGAAGAAGATACTGACTCTGATAACTAGGTCAGTTTTTGCTTAGCATAGTTAACTCCTTTTTAAAAAAGCTTTTGTCTTTTCCTTAGGGTTTGGGTAATCACTATGCTAGAAGTAGTCATCTTTTGATTTAAGCATGATTTGCTTGTGATACTTCCCTGTTTTCTTTTCATCAATTAATCGAGGTTATTAAATTAAAATATTAATTGATGATTGCAATGCTTGATCTTAATTGATTATTTATATGAATGTATTGCATAAATCGTTAGCTTGCTTTTTTAGCCATACCACCCGTTCGGGTAAAGCAGTTCATGAAGAACTATCAAAATCCATGCTTCTGACTCTTATGGCTAAGGGGAGACGATTTTGATAAAGAGGAACCTCGTAGGATACAATGTTGAACTCCGCTGGATTAAATGTTGTACCTTTAATTCTTAGTCTTACAACCACTAGGAAGGGGTAACCTAATGTTTTCTCTAAAGGCGATGGTTGACCGAAACTCTCTGAGAAAGTATGAAGATTAAACCTTGAATTCCTATTTGACCGTAACTTGATAGGAAAGAAAAACATAATTACAATTTTACTTGTGAAATTGTATATCACCCAAGAATTTATTCCAAATCCTTGCTTGGGAAGGTCGTCGCGTTGTTCATTATGGAATGACACATAATGGGGGAGAGTTCTTTTGAACTTGTGCTTCATGGTAATATCTTTTTGGGGTGTGCGACTGTGGAATTTGCGAGAGAATTGCATCTTTTTATCTCTCGTTTCAGGTATGTTTACCTTTGTCTACATTGATTATTGATGTTTTATGAGGATTCCTATATTTCTTGTTCCTTTGTCTATTTTATGAAAAGGGGGAGAAATCTTGTAGTAAGGGGGAGTAAAATCTTTCTATCTACTACGACATTGACATAGGGGGAGTAAAATCGATGTGCTTTTCATGTCAAAGCAAAAGTTAGTGTATTGAGTAAGGGGGAGAACATATCATATTGTGTAATATCTTTAAGCATCGATGCAATATGCTTACAAGTTTTATATACTACTCAATTGCATAACAAACTCTTGTTGCACTATGTCCTTCTAGAACCAAGATGTGTACTGACTTTGAAGTTTGTTATCTCTACCTTGAATCTTCACTTGCAGGAACACTCTTATCTGAAGACGCTGAAGATTACAAGAAGATCAAGTACATTATGGTTAGGGATAAAAGATTTTACTTTTTGAATCCATATATAAGATTGGTTTTTGTCGCTAAAATTGACAAAGGGAGAGATTGTTAGAGCATTTCTCGGTTGAACCCACTGATGTTGCTATCTCAAGTCAGTTGTCAAGTTTATGAGACAAAAACACAATCCTTGATAAGTTTACTCTACAACCCTCGGACTAGGATAGTTTTAGGTAATCGAGACGAAGACCGCTGAAGACGAAGACCGAAACTTACTACTTGATAAATCATAACGTCCTCGTTAAAGGTTAGAAAGGTTTTCCTTTCCATGTTTCGTATTTGTCATTTCTATCATATCAATAGTCTATGGTGTTTTTTATATGATCCGAAGGTATTCTTGGATTCTTCGCCTTTGCATTTGTCACATCCGTAATATTATGTATAGGTAGAGTATGTTGAATTGTCTCTTGAAATGACCTCAACGGTGAACGCGTACATGTGTTGCTTAAGGCATTCCTGAGAACGAGCGAGTCTGTATGAACGCGTACATACGAGTTCACAAACTTCTCCTGAACTCCAATTGACAGCTCTTGAACGCGTACATATAAGCCATGAGAAAACTTCCAACTTTCATATCTTGAAGTTTTCGGTCTAGACATGATTAGTTCTCGGACTTGTCATTACTTGGCCCATGGAATTCAACTACTTAATCCAAGCGATGTTCAAACAATTATTTGGACCAGAAGTCGCAAGCGATGTTCAAACTTGATTTTGACCAGAAGTCGCAAACCTTCAATCAAGGTTGAGTCATCTTTAACTATTGGCCTAGTCCAAAGTTAATAGAAGATTGAGAACGGGTATTCAAGCTATGGACTTTCCTAGTTCCGGAACTTGCTTGAGCCCTACTCAAGGTTGCTTAATTTTCAAGCAAAGCCTCCCTTGATGATCACTATAAATAGATGACCTTCTGCAAGATACAATTTCAATCCTCTACACATCTGTGTATCCTTGCATAAAGGTTGGTCGTCATCTCGAAGTCCTTTTGGACTACTACTATTGAAAGACTTCACTTGAGGATCGTGAAGCACAGGTCGAAAGTTAAATTCCCGATCCTGTATCTTGGGTCGATTGAATATTTTCAATCTTATCACGACCAAGATTTGATAGAAACTTCATAAGGTAGATCTTGAATCGTAAACCCTAGAAGTTCCTTAACGCATATTCACGAACTAGGTTTAATATTAAGTTCGTCAAGCGTTAGGAGGTAAAGTTTTTTAGGCTAGATCAATAAGCCCTATTCAACAAAACAGATTTCCATTAACCTTGACTTTAAGTCTAAAGGAAATCACAATCGTATTCTCGTTTAATTACTTGGATACTTTTAGGCGTTCTGTTAGAGGCAGGGTAGCGCTAGTCTTCACGAAGGGAAGTGGAGCAACTCCTAGGCCTGTAAAGGACGTCAGCTAGGGGAATCAAGTACGTAGGTTTCTGCGGGAGCCAAGAGACGTAGGATAACATTGGTAGCTGAATTGCTTGAAGGGTGAATTCAGTCTCGATACATTCCAGTCCGAAGTCTGAGAGTAGGCTAGCGTCTGTATACCGTTAATACTGAGGGTGTTCACATCTGAACGAGGTCCCGGGGTTTTTCTGCTAGGTTTGCAGTTTCCTCGTTAACAAAATTCTGGTGTCTTGCATTACTTTTCCCTTCCGCATTATATTGTGTATGATCTATATAATTGAAGTAATTGCAAGTTTGTTGATTCATAACCTTTGAGTGAATCCATCTCTGTTGAGATCTATAAAAACCACGTTCTTGTTAGGGTTCGGTTCTCTGAACTACACTCAGGTTGTTGTTTGAATATTGATTTGTGAGATCGTTCAAACAACCGTAATCAACTAGGTTCACGAAAACTAAAAGTCGGTGGTGTATCTCGGTGTCTCCTCTTTTTCACCTTGTCCCCTTTATGGTGCTCCCTCCTTGTGATGTTGACGCGTATCTCGATAGTTTTAATCCCCCACACAATATATTGATTGTTGAGCACTTTATCTATGTGTTTGGTGCTGACTTTATAAGTGGTCTTGTTTTGCAGTGTCATTGTTTTCTTGAAAGATATGCCGCAGCTTCTTCCCCAGCTAAGTTGTGTGGTACAGATTGGGAGAAGAGACCTGTGGTATGTTTAAACTGTTTAGTATATTAAACACATAGTTTTGTGCTTGTCTGTGTGAGGTCAAACCGCCAAGGAGTTGCAGGCCATCTTTGTGCACTTGACTCTTCTAAGCAAGTAAACGTCTCGTATCCAACTTATTTTATTTTAAGAGTGGTTTGCAGTATCTTCTTGTATAAAAGTTTGTCTGAATTTTGTTGGGATAATAATTCTAGTATCCATTTAGTGTTGTTTGCAGTTGAACTTACTGTGAATGTTTATCGATGTACTTCTATGATGGACGGGGTTGTGCACTACTGCCTTTAGCCTTTAGCCTTTACTTGTGTGGATATGAATTTTCAAGAGTAGACTTTGGTGCCAATACTTTATAATGGTGCTAAGGTGCTATATAAATTCCCACAAGTGTGTATACCTTCAGTTCGTCTTGACAGGTCATTCAAATGACGATAAGCAGTCAGATGTGTCATTTGAAGTTAAAGAGTCAGTTGTTTCAAAAAACACTTTCCCTGTGTCCAGGACATCATGTTTGTGGCATACTTGTCGGCTATTCCTAGCCTTAGCTTGGAGTCCAAGTTATTTAGAGTCTTTTGTTTTCTTAAGTTAAAACCTTTAGTCCCACATCGCTAAGATGGTCATGAGTCGTTTAGTTAAGTCTCTATATAAAGACTTTAGTCCCACATCGCTAAGATGGTTATGAGTCGTTTAGTTAATTCTCTGTATAAAGACTGGGTAATGTTATATTAAAGAGATTATCATACAACATTATTATTAATCAAGAATTATTTATCAAAACTCTTTACTTTTCAATATTCTTTCCATGTTCTAAACCTTATTCTTCTAATCATCTTCATCATTTTCTTCTGTTCTCCCTATTGTAATCTCCGTATTGCCTTCATCTATATCAAGGGCTACATCAGTTGGTATCAGAGCTGGTAGTCTCATCTAAAATTCAGTCTTATCTTTATTCGCTTCTGGATTCCTAGTTTTATTAAAAAAAAAGAAAAACGGGTAGTTAGCTCAGCTGGTCATCCCCGTTCCTCAAGAGGTTTGATACGCTCCAGGAGGTTCCAGGTTCGAGTCACAGATGGCGCAATACTGCAGAATTTTACATGCAAGGTAGAGTTAACTTGCCCCCCTTGTGACATAATCATCCCCCTATCCATCTTCGGCTTTCTTGGTTGGTTCTTCATGAGGCTCGCTGGTAGGCTACCACGACAACCTGTTTATCTTCTGTAGTAGGGTCCACAATCTGTGTAAATCGAACTCAATAATATGTAAGAATAATAATAATAAAGTTTATTTGGGTATGAGCTCAACTTGTTGCGAGACTCCCCTCTTCTATTGTATTTACCTTTATGTTGTTTGCCCCCCATCCCATGCGTGCATTGGCGGTTCAGTATTTTGCGGCGGTAACGAAAAATATGCCTGCCACATATAATATGACTCGGCGGGACTTGGTTTTATGGCAAAGTAATAGGATTAAACATGCCCAAGACTATCTTCTTGCTATTCCCGCTGACGAACTTGGACAAAAGATAGGGCCAAGACAGTGTTGCGCCGTTCTCGGATACAGATTAGGCATTCCATTATTTGTAGAAAACAGCATATGCTCTTGTTGTGGCAGGGACATGGACATCTACGGAGACCACGCATTACATTGTGCCAGTGAAGTTGGGCTTAAATTTCGACATAATTTAGTTCGTGATACCTTTGCTGACATTTGCTACAGGGCTGGGGTACAAACTAAGATTCAGGCTTCACTAGGTTTTCTCTCACAGGCGGGTGGTAACTCTAGACCGGCAGACATCTTGGTTTACAATTGGGATAATGGTCGTGACACTTGCTTTGACGTCACTGGGATTTCACCTTTTACTGGGGGAGGCGTTAGACTTTCACACAAGGGATTGCCTTAACTAGAGCTATTGAGAAAAAGCGCGACAAGTATCTCAATATTTGCAAGGACAACGGATATAATTTTGGCACCTTGGCTTTCACTACCTTAGGTGAACTCGGGGAGGAGACCATCGACTTCTTGAAGAGGCTGAAGAATTTTCTTGCTAGGCATGATGCAACTGTTAACGTTGGCAATTTCCTTTTTATTAGAATAGGATTAGCCATTCAGAAAGGTGTTGGAGCACAGCTTGTAGCTAGGCTTCCAACCAGATCTGTTGTTGTACAATACTAATTTTCTTTGTTTTCTAATAAAAGTGCCTATTCATAATTAAAAATAAATAAATAAATAATAATAATAAAAAAAAAAGTTTTTCTTTTTCTCTCTCCTCAGAAAGACGATTTGGGGGCGATTTAGGGTGGAGATTGAAATCCACCCAGATTTCCCCAATTTCTCTCTTTTAATCCATTCTTTCTCTTTAGATTCGTTCCCAGTTTCTCTTCATTTTGATACAACTTATTTCTACTTTCTGTCGATTTTCGACTTTTGTAGTTGTTTTCTATAGAAAGTAGTTATCGGTTGTTTTGTTGTTCTTGATTTCTTTTCGATTTGATTTCTTTTTGTTTTGATTTCTTCATCATGCCTAGAACCCGTAGTAATTGTCATTCTCCTCGACCTATTCCTGCTGCTGGTACAGGTTCAAGAATTTCTTCTCAAATTTCTGAAACCCCTACTTTGGAGTTGAATTATGTTGTCAATAGGTATCACTGCCCGTATATTATCCTGGATGGTTGTACAGATGGTGTTGGTGGTAGGGGTCTTGCTAAGAGCTCCTTTTTCAGGCATATGGATGACTTTCACTTTGCACATGGGGATGGAATTGAGTTATGCCGTGAACGTATTCAGGTAAATGCTTTAATATATGATAGATGGGATATTGTTTTAAGGCAATTGAAAATGTGGCTCTGCACTAAATGTATGAGCCACACACTTGGACTGTTCCATGTAAGTCTCATATTGGTCCTATGATTCCTGCACCATGGCAAGATGGGGAGGTTGATTTTATCATTCATGGCATCCAAAGGCCTGTTGTAGATTCAAATTTCTATGGTGATGGTGTTGGTGATTGTAGTCAGGATGTAGGTGATAGTACACTTTTGTTGAATGTGGAGTTGGTTGATAAAGTCTTCAGGTCACAAACTTATACTACTAGGAATATTCCAGCACATTGTAGGCTTAGTTTAGCTAGAGCTTTTAAACATTCTATGGATTGTGTCATTCTCCAACCCACTGACATATCTTGTTGGATCAAGCTGTTGCTCTTTCCTTTGTGTGTGCTCAGAAATTATACACCAAAGAACAATATAGAGAGAAGATCTGGCAATAGGAAAAAACTGCAGATTAGCTCTATTAACCAGTCTCTTGTCAGATGGGGTGAACCTGATGGCTGCTTATCCCTTATTCAAGATTTGTTGGATGAAAGTTGTGCTCTCAATCCTGCACAAGTCTCTCAGAGGAAGTCTCAAGAAGATATTAACATCAACTTGTGCAAGAGGAAAATGGCAAATGGTACTTATACTGCTGCTATCAGAATCCTTATTTCTAATGGTATTGCTCCCAAAACTGAGGCCACATTGTCTGATCTACAACAGAATCATCCTCCTGCTCCACCACCAATTCTGCCTAACACACCACATGTAGTTGAGCCAGTTTGTATTGACAAAGATATGGTTCTTAGCAGGCTCAGAAGCCCCCCAAAGGGCACATCTTGTGGCAGAGATGGGCTTCATGCTCAGCATTTCCTTGATGCATTAAGTGGTCCTGCAGCAGCTATTTCAGATGAGATTTTGGTTTCCATTACTGTTATTGTGAACCTCTTGTTGGCTGGTAAATGCCCTCATCAGCTGGGTGAGTTTATTGCTAGTGCTCCTCTTACCCCTTTGGTGAAACCTGGTGGTGGTATTAGACCCATAGCAGTGGGCACTATTTGGAGAAGGTTGGTGTCTAAGTGTGTTGCATCTCTTGTCAGTAGGGATATGACTCGATATTTGGGTGATTTCCAGTATGGTGTTGGTGTACCTTGTGGGAGTGAAGCTATTGTACATGTTGTCAATAGGATTGTCAGGGAGAAAGGTAATGAATCTTCAATGACTATGCTTTTGGTTGATTTTAAGAATGCCTTTAATTTGGTTGATAGGTCAGTGATGCTTCAAGAAGTAAGGAATATATGCCCATCCATAGCTAGGTGGGTGGAATTTTGCTATGCCTCTCCTGCTAGGCTGTATTATGATTCTTCTATCCTCTCATCATCTCAAGGTGTGCAGCAGGGGGATCCCTTAGGTCCACTTCTTTTTGCTCTTACCTTGCACCCCATTGCTTTGAAAGTAGCTAGTGAATGCAGACTTGATTTACAGGCATGGTATCTGGATGATGGCACCATCATTGGTGATACTTTGATGGTGGCCAAAGCTCTTAATATAATTCAGCAAGAAGGGGCTAGTAGGGGGCTTGAGCTTAATGTGCAGAAAACTGAAATTTTCTGGCCTACTTTTGATCTCAGATGCAACTCAGTGGGTGTTTTTCCAGCTGATATTGGTAAGCCTTCATGTGGTGTAAAACTTTTGGGTGGTTCTATAAGCATTGATCCTTCTTTTTGCAGTCAAATGGTTCTTGGCAGAGTGAATAAGACCATCGAGATTATGGAAGCTGTGCACAAACTTAATGATCCACAATGTGAGTTATTACTCCTTCGTGGCTGTACAGGTGTATCCAGATTATATTTCTCTATGAGGACAACTTCACCTGCTTTCATTCAGGATGCATTGAAGGTAAATGATGGTCCAGGATATGGTCCTTTACAGCATAGACTTGCTACTTTACCTATCAAGGATGGAGGTTTAGGCATTTACTCCATGTATGATACATCTCAGTATTGCTTTCTGGCCTCCCACATACAAACTCATCAGTTGCAGTGCAATATTCTAAGGGCTTCAGGTATTTCTGATCACAATCCTTTGTTCCAGCAAGCCTTAGATAGTTTTGTGCATGTCTGTGGTATGTTGGATTCGTCAAGCATCAATGATTCTGCCCCTCATCATATGCATACATTGGCAGTACATTATTCTGCTTCATTTACGAGTTCTATGCCCACTGCTTACAACATGACTTCTAGGGATTTGGCACTTTGGCAATGCAACCGTATACAACATGCTCAAGATTATTTGCTTGCTATTCCTGCTGCTGGTCTTGGACAGAAAATTGGTCCACGCCAGTTTAATGTTGTTCTTGGATATAGGCTTGGTATACCTTTGTTTGATGAAAAATTCCCCTGTTCTTGTTGTGGCAAACCCATGGACTGTTATGGAGATCACGCTGTTCATTGTGCTACCTTGATTGGTCTCAAATTTCGTCACAATATTGTACGTGACACCATCGCAGATATATGTTATAGAGCATGTGTCTCAACTAAGGTAGAGGCTGCTTTAGGTTTTCTTTCAGATGATGGTGGAGGTTCCAGACCTGCTGATATACTGGTTTACAACTGGGAGGATGGGCGTGATACATGTTTTGATGTCACCGGTGTTTCGCCTTTTGCGGGTGGGGTGTGCAAGCTTTTGTGCCAGGCGCTGCATTATCTAGAACCATTAAAAAGAAGAGGACCAAGTATCTTGATGTTTGTAGGTCACATGGATATAATTTTGGTACTTTAGGCTTTACTACCTTAGGGGAACTTGGTGATGAAACTGTAACATTTTTGAAACGTCTTAAAAATTTCTTGTCTAGGCATGATGCAACTATTAATGTAGGGAATTATCTTTTTATTAGAGTTGGTATAGCTATTCAAAAGGGGGTTGGTTCGCAGTTTGTTGCCCGACTCCCAACTCGCACGGTATAAAAACGTTTATTCTCCTTTTTCTTAATAAAATGGTGTGTTTTATAATAATAATAATAATAATAATAATAATAATAATAATAATAATAAT
>JAJJMA010181076.1:6019-23500 GCA_023529015.1 Papaver nudicaule
TTTACGACCTATAGATCTTAACATGCTAAACAATCAAGGTTTCACATCTTTGTTACCTCGACAAATCAGGAACGTCGAGATGTTTTTGGAGCCGCTTGTCCATATCGAACCGCTTCAACTGGTAACATCTATGCCTCCATGTCAAAATCTGAATCAGTGAATGCATAACAAAATTTCGATGCAACTAAGCTTTTCTTTTGCAGAAAATTATTGGATTTGTGATGTCATTCTTGGATAAGTGGGGGTGGAACAAAGAGATACACAGCTGGAAAAAAATTAAATCAAACATCAAAGAGAAGAGGGCTTTATATCTCTCGTCCACTTTGGGTGTCACGGTTGTGCTCTTGTTCATGATCAGCCTCTGTTAGACAATACAAATATCCATGTATTGTGCTATTAAGTTTTCTTTGTTCGAGTCCAAATGATGACTTCAAAACGAGGAGCAACTTCCCAGTTTATAAATATCAAACAGCTACTTCTCTGACACAAGGCCAAGTTCTTGTTAGGCCAACCTGCATAAAGATTATTCACGGGTAGTTGCTAATTTACACCGCAACTGTGATTTTATACTTACGGAGATATCCTCGCAAAAAACAAAGAAAAGATAACCAAACCCAAAACTTAAAACTAAAATCGGATTTTTTAGTTAGGATGACCCAGAAAACCTAATACATTCATTAATCATCGTGATAAGGTTAAAAGGAAACCTGAACATAGCTCGTGGAATAGCAAAAAACGAGAAAAGGATCTGTTAACATTGTATTTTCCTAACCAATTACAGCACCAAACACTAAAAGCTATCCCTACTACGTATCTGCTGTATATAGTCAAGTCACTGGCTGTATGACATTCACACTGTGCATCTGCAAGCAACAACAAAACACAATTCCATAAATTTCATAACAGACTAGATATACTAGCATCCGGAAAATAGAACCATGATGTACATCACAGACCTTAAACAACATTGCTTGAAACTTCATTCGAAACCACTATGATGCTACTTAAAGAACTCTTCAAGTAAAGTTTGTTAAAACAAGCTGCATAACTAAATTTTTCAAGGTAAATAGGAGAATGAGAACACCACAGATTTGTTATCTTGTTTTTTTTGGTTACGACTCGAAAATAGTCCAGTCAACCGAAGACAAAACAACAGATAATATAAACTACATACTTTCTAAAATGTACAGTATGTAATTAACTAATTAGATCCTGAAGCTCAGTATTTAACTCTATATCATTGATTTCCAATTCAAATAAAAGAAGGCAATTGCATTTTCAGTTTATGTAAAAATCAGAGTAAAACCAGAGAGAAAGCATAATATACCTGTTATGAACGCTTGAAAAGATGATGCCCAACCATCTCAGTTACTCCCAGGGCAGGAAGGGTCTCACATCCAAAAAGCTCTTGAAGCTTCTGGTCGCATAATATCATCAAGGAATCCGTAGGGTCCTAAGAGAACAAGTCAAAGGGATCAGAAGCTTTATACAACGATTTAATTATTTAATGCTGACTATAATGTATAATTAATAGCATCTAAAATTAATAAAGAATAAAATACCATAATTGCTGGTTTTAAAAACATGGCAAAAAAAACATGATAAATTTCCACTCTTGGAGGAAACAATTATGCCGCAGAACTAATGAAAATGTTGACATTATTTGTCAGTGACTTTTTCTTCTATTAAGCCATCGTATTAAAAGTCATTATGTTGGTCAATTCACCAAATTATAAAGGATTAGATACGTCTTTGAATAATAAACCAAAGTTTTTCAGAAATGAGACAAGATGAAGTGACATGAAAACCTAGGCATCCCAAAGTGTCAATCCTAGAGACAAATAGCATAGCCCGAGAAATGAAGAATCTAATGGAACAACACCAGATTGCACCTAGAACTCACCTCTAGATGGTTCTCTTGTATGTATTCCCAGACACGTCTTAAAGCCTCGGACTGAGGAATCTCCCTATCTCCAGATCCAAAAAATTTGGCAAGTGCATCAGATATTATTACAAGAGAGGGACTAAGAGGTACACCACTTTCACTAGCAGACTCCTCTTCTGCTTTCACTGGTTTTTTCTCTTCACCAGATTCTTCATCATAGTTGAGAGAGTATAAAATTTCATTCAGGTTAACATGAGATGATGGACTAGAAGGTTCAGTACTTTCACTTGCGGATTCCGCTTCTACCTTCGCTCGTTTTTTCTCACGACCAGATTCTTCTACAAAATTCAGAAAAATAAAATTGAATTAACCTTAAATAAGGAAATACTACAGAATCTAGGAATCCTTTACACACTGAAATACATACTTGATGGTTCAAGAGCAATAATATGTTTGGATAGCAGCTTGTTCATCTTAAACATGTCGGTGCAATCTGTTTCAAACACCAAACGCAGCTCATCATTGCAGATTATCTTTCTTTTGTTACTAGGATCCTGAAGTTTATGTTTCCTTATGTATGCCCATAGTTGCTTCACAATCTGAACCAGAGAGAAGATTTTTCATAACAGACCCAGTATTCAGATTCAAGAAAAAATATAAACTAACTATCGACAAGCCTTTAAAAAGATGGACTCTGTCAGGTAGAATGATTTTAAGTATTACCTCGGTCCTGGGCATTGTTGGCTCACCAACAATGGTCTGAAGTTCAGGCGAGACACCACATACTTTGTTTAGACCCCCTGGGCCACCTCTTCTTTTAGCTGGAGCACTGCAATAAAGTACCAAAATTAAAAACAAAAAATGTAAAAAATCATATTCAAACTTCTCCAACAACAATACTCAAACACTCCTCTGTTCAAACATTCTGATAGAAGCAGTGGTACTTGATCTTTTTAGTGTACATTCACACATGCCAAACAAAGATATAATAGTACCCGGAGAGAAAGGTAAAAGTACAAATTACTTCGAAATACCGCTAATAAGAAAAGAACTGTGCATAATTATGGCGAAAATAGCCAAGAACCACCGTCTTCATTAATCACTAAATGGATAACATATATTGACTAAGAAAGTTAACAATCATAACAAATGAATAGGATGGTCACAGCAACAAATTAAGGCATTAGTCTGCGTATTCTAACTAATCATTAAGCACCCAAATGCAAACTAAGTGAATATATGGTATGTAACAGTCACGACTTTTTGGTTCATCAATATAAACATCCATGCAAAGGTCAAACAAACTAAACTAGCCATCGTCAGTAAACAAAAGACAAAAGGTCTGGTTTTCAATAAAATCCAAACTTCAGGAAACATTAAGACCATTAAACTGCCCAATAGCTGTGGAGATCAGAAAATGAGCTTGAAACCCCTAATTGCAGATCATAAAACCCTAAACCCAAAAATGAAACCCTAACTTGATTTTGCTCTGCAATTCCAAAGAAAAACCCCCAAAATCAACAGCACCAGAACCTCAAGATACCCTTGTTTTAGTTTATATTTCAGACAAACCCTAAACCAAATTACCCAAATTTCAAAAACAAACAAATTTAAAATTTATTTCGTCAAAAGAAAACCCTAAAACCAAAAATACCCAAAATGAAAGAAAACATACCCTTCTTTTGGCTCAGCTTTAGTTTTCTTAGGATGTGACCTCGCCTGAGGCTGAGGCTGCGGCTGTGGTTGTATAGGAAGAGGGTTTGGGTGTGTCTGTAAATGTAAGTTTGGAATTTGTTGTTGAGTGGGAGGAGCATGAAAGTTAAGCTCTTCATGATGCCTCTGTTGTTGTTGTTGTTGCTGTTGATGTTGTTGTTGTTGCTGCTGATGTTGTAGAGCAAAATGAGAAGCGATCTGATGAGAATGTTGTTGCTGCAGTTGTTGTTGATGAAGAAATTGAGGATGATGTTGTCTTAGCTGTTGATATTGAGATTGAAGGGCGAAATGATCTCTGGCTGTAAGATGCGGTTGTACTTGTGGTTGTGGTGGTGGAGGATGGTGCAGTTGTGGTTGCGGTGGTGGTGGAGGATGTTGTTGCTGTTGATGTTGCTGTGGTGGTGGTGGTGGTGGTTGTTGTTGGTGACCAAAGAGATAGTGAATATGGTTGCGAATGAAATTAGATTTGTGAGACAAGTCTAACCCTAATTTAGCTTCTAAATGTTTAACGATACTATCTAGATTCGTAAATGTTTGTGGATCAGATGTTCTTAGTAAATTCTCTACAATGTTTCCTAGTTCCTGGTCAGTCACCATTGCGCATCACCAAAATGACAAACAACAAATAACTGAATAAACTGAAAACAAAAATAAAAATAAAAACCCACTTCAAATCTAGTTCCCTCCTTGCTGTTGCCTTGGCCCTCTCTCTCTCTCTGTCTCTCTCTAATCTCTCTCTGTGCCTTCTTCTCTCTCTATCTCTCTCTATCCTTATATCTGTTCCTGATTTGACGTCCTTACCCTTCGTTTTTAACTAAAGTATTCTGACGACGGAATGACGAAAATACCCTGATCTTATCCTGTACACATACTCTATTTGGAATCTGTGACGAAGGATGGGAAGGGTATAAATGTACTTGTCGTTGAATTTAATGGAGTATTAATTTTTGTAATGATGCACATGTAGTTGTATCTACTTAAACACCATTTTTGTTTGTATTTTTTGCTTGTTTTTAGTGTATTGTTCTTTGTAAAGCGGATTTAGCATGCGCGTGTGCTCTTTTAAGCACTTAAAATATGGCTTAAAGAGTTAAAGGAAGGAGTACGGGAAATTATAAACTAGAGAAATCGGACAGCATGAACAGAGTTCTGTAAAAATATACGGTAGAATCTAGAGAATTGACAAGTCTGAAAAAAAAACTGATGATCAACAAAGGAAGGACATGGGTGTTATTACAGAATTGAAACGGATTATTTTGGATGCATTCAAATTCTAATCGGATATAGAGTCGTAGTTAGAGTTTTAGGACAACGACATTATCACCTAACTAACGGTAGCTGGTTCTTGGTGAGTTTTGCTTTTTTTTGATATTTCTTTCTAGTCTTGTGCTATCCTTTCCGAGTTCTTGTGTTTCTCTAGTTGTATGCATTATTGTGCGTGTAAGCAATAATAATCAAATTAGGCACAGGTGCGATTTAGCCGTTGCCACTGTCAAGACAAGTACAGTGATCGGAGAGTTTCAACGTTTACTGATGGAACCACAAAAATCCAAGCAAACCCAAGGTTGATGGTGCCAAGAAATCCACACTAGAAGATCTTATGCTTCTTCCATCAACTCTATAACTTAAGGCTGCCAGTGCCGAAGGGGACTTTTCCCAATTTTTAGAGAAATTACTTCACGGAAACTCTTTACTCTTCCCTCTCTCTCATCACTCATTGGTTGACACTGTTTTATTTGCAAACAATCATTTCCCATACATCTCCAAGATGTGACCTATCATAAACTTACATAATTGACGTCAATTTCTCTTACTTCGGGCTAAAATGCAAACGAAATGCAAATACATTCGAGATGCTCAATCTCAATTCATTGTTTATCCCGCCGCTTCACATGAAACGAAATCTTTAGTCCGCCTTCCAACCCTGCAATTCTCAGTGAGTAGTGAGTTGGGTTTCACCTCATGTGTTAGGTGGGACAAATCGTCTATCAATTTTGAATCGTGGAAACGGACATTATCGTCTCGAGTCGGGTCATCTTATTTAGTTGGAAATTAATCCGCTTTTTTTTTTTTTAGAAACAAAGGCCAGAGTCCATCATATATTGATGAACATCGGAAGCATAGTACAATAAAGACTTCAACCATGACTGCAGGACCCAACACGAGGAATCCCACACCTACAAAAGAGATATATTACATGATATATCTTTTGCACTACTATGTAAACTAGGCACACTGTGGAAGGTGACAAAGAAGTCATAGCCTTTATGTGCCCTGGCCATCCAGAGGAGTGGTCTGATTTGTTGAGAAGACAACTCCACACATTGTAGCATGAAATGTGCGAGTAAGACATCAACAACCACCAAGTAACTATGACGAACATAAAAACTAACATAGACAGCACATATATGAACAACGTGACCCTGTTACTAAAATGCTTCATGACTACCCTATGTATGAGTAGTAACCCAAAAAAATGAACCCAACAAATGTGAAGCCTCAATTGTGGGTTCCAGCCTGCAGGACTCATTGGCCATGTGAATCCCCAACATCAGCAGGCACTCGCAGTTTTGTTGACATGACTTTCACAATTGAAATCTCCTTCTGTGAGAAATCATCTTGAAACACTGAAACTCTCCATCCCGACTGTGGATGATGATCTGAAGCTGAAACAGGAACTGCGGTTTTAAATTCATCTTAAGATTCCTTGATGATTGGAAAGATGTAGGTAGGGATAGCTGAAGGCGTTCTAGGGTTATACAGCCAGTCTTGCAAAGCAATGGATTGTTGCTCATATAACACTACATCATCACCTTTACTTCGACGGATGAGAGGGACTTCTGAAGGTTGTTCTGCAGGTGCAGGGTATCGGTTATCATATAGATCATCCAGCTGTTTGATACGGCGAAATTTAGATGGTGAGGAAGTGGTACAAAATCGACTGTTGGAAGAATGTCATTCTCCTTAGAAGAGGATCTTCGTACGAAAGTTTGTTCCTATGCCTGTGGGCAACAGCGACACAAGGAATCCCATTAACCAAGGATATGAAGATGTTAATGTGTGCATAAGCTGGAGATACTCCGCAACCAAATGAGAATAATCCAGAATGAAGATATTTGATAGTGGAACCGGTCCAGCAGAAACAAGATCCGAACCCGAAACCTTCTGCTCTGGCTGGGCTGGACGCTTTCCTTTGTCTATCGCTGCAGGGAGGTCCAAAGTAAGACGGTCCCATATAGAGTTTGTGTTGGGTGTGGAATTGAAGCCCTGTGGCGAAGTAGGTGCAGGCCTTGGTTCTGTTGAAACAGATGAAGACAAAGAAACCAGCAGAGTAGAGGTGGAACCAGAATCAGTAGCCGTCGTATTGTGAAGGTTCAATCATGTTGGCCTAGCAACACCTGTGTCTGATAAAGCTGACACCCCTAACATAGTTGCAGATGGCTTGGAACTAGTGAAGTCTCTAGTGGATCTGGCACGTGTGACAGGTATCCACATCGATGTCATTCTGTTTCCCTTAGATGAAGACCAAATTTCCAGTTACTCTACTTGTCAATCTTTTTTCTCGTGTGTTTGAAACCCAGTTATGTCGATCACGGACAGATCCAAAAAAATTCGCTGGGTAGAACTAGAATGTTACTGACAGATAAGGTGGCCGAAGCCCGCGGTAAATTTTTCTGAACTAATCACATCAGTAGTGGACAACAATAAGTAGCAAAATAAGTTATACATAAGTTAATTTATGGAAGAAAGATGTGAGCTAAATATGCCAAGAGTAAGAGAATCAGAGGGAGGAGATTTAGTCTTTAAGCAAGATTTGAATACCAAATATAATTTACAAGAAGTTAAAGGCTGGCCAAACCCAAAATTCATAATATGAACGACTGTAGATGCACTATTGTCAAATTAGTGATGAGCTAAAAACCAAAACCAGATAAAAGAAAGTACACTACAAAATTTTCCAACCAAATTAAGGGACAGGCTAGAGCATATTTTAAGCCCCTTAGGCCCGTCCCTGAGGACGATAAAGCATATAAGAGTAATTCATAGTTGTTTCGCTAAACTTACTTGTTTTAAATATTTATAGAGGGAATATCCTATTACATGTTTAAAATGACATTATTTTGACATTGTGGCACCGTTTTTTTATAACAATCAGACGACAATAAATTTGAACCTAAGTTTCTGGTGGTGTGTTCTTCAGACAAAACTATATATTCCTACCAAAAATGAGAGCATTCTGAGACGTCCAACACAAACTATGTCTAACTGGGGAAATCTTCGGATGCCTGAGGAGGAAACCTTTGAAGCAATGAATCACAAACTATCTGAAATTGTGAATGCCTATCACACCTGGGGAAAAACTATTTCATAAAGGAATATGGTGAGTAACATTCTAAGGTCGTACCCTCAAGATACGAGTCTAAGAAACATACCATTCAAGAAGTACACAACTTAGATTTATCAAGAAGTGATGACCTTGTTGCTAAGCTTAAAATCTTCGATCATGAGCATAGTAACCAAGGTTTTTAAATCGTGAATCGATTTTCATTTTTAAGAATCGAATCGCAAATAAAATCGTGAATCAAAGATTCATAATCGACTCTTTAATTTTATGTACCAAAATGTTACACACAAATATATGAATACATGTATGCGCCAAAGAACATTTATTGGAGATATGAACTATAAGCTTCCTTCCCTTAGTTAAAAAAAAAAAAGAATTAAGTCAAAATGTGATAGTCCATATATGAAATGAATTTGCCATGTCAAAGTTTTATGACACCAAATTGACACGTATAGTAAATGGATGATCCTGATTAACTCTCTTTAGAAAGTAGATATACCGTGTTTTTCCTTTCTCATTAACCTAAAGGGGTGGTTTGGTACATTAAAAGACTCGAGCCTCGACATCTTTTTCGTAGAAAATAAACCATTCCTTCCCTGATTCTATAAGTTTTACATCACGATTAATATCAGAATTGAATTTGGTCTTCTTCTTCTTGCTTATTTTTCAAAACACCATCCCAGGATTAGTTTAGGTTTTCTTCACTGAGATTTGGGGATGTAGGTGTATCCCACGATAGGAGCGAAGTAGTGATTATTTCAAATTTGAAATTTATGTTGATTGCATCCTCTTAATCTGTAGTTTTGATGTTAAAAAAATAAGAAAAAAAGAATCGTGTATCGTAATATTTGAGTCAAATCAGTGATTCCAATTTTAAATCGTATGATTCATTGGATTAGCGATTCATAACAGCGACTCGTATCGTTTTGAATTTTTTTTCAGTCGAATCGTACGATTCAAAATCCTAAATCGGTGATTTAAAAAACCATGATAGTAACTCTAACGACATCGGATTTAGAGAAACTTGCAAAAGAAGAATGTACTTCGAACACCACATCTGGCTCAATGTTTAGAAACCCAACCCGGCACGGGCGGTCGGTCCAGTAAACCTGTGATCCAGTATCTTGACTATGGCCTATCACTAACCCATTAATCTTCTCAAAACCCTTTTTTTTTATGCGCACGTGGTGACCCGGACGGTCCAATCAGTGAACCACGTGACCCAACATGGTTTAATCCGGCTCAACCCAGTAATATGTTTTATAAAAACTTTCGTGTACTGAGAGTAGTACTTCAGACCTCTTTTGCCAATGTTAAAGCACTTCACCATTGTGCCAAGGCTTGGTACATGATATATAATATGATTTTTTTTTATATTTATTACATGATAAACATAATTTGTGGTAAATATTCCCTTGTTGCTTTTTTCTGCTAGATATATTTACGATTTTTTATATATTTTTGAACCAGTAAAGCCGGGTTGAACCACTGGTTGGACCATACGACCCTAACCCAGTAACCTTATTAGTTTAACGACCGGTCCGGTTTTCAGAACATTGATCTGGCTATAAAAGTAGTGGAGATGAACCCGGCGATAATCTTGATGCATTTGTATCATTAATTAGTCGTCAGTTTAGAGACTCTTAAAAAGGATAGATAAATGATTCATTAAAGAATCTCCAACATCATCTAATAAGGCTCATGATAAAGCTCCACCTAAGGGTTGGAATAAAGATGATGATGATGACAATATGCCACAGTGTTATAAATGTAGGGGATTTGTTCATCTCTTCAATGATTACCCCAATCTGAAGAAAAAAAAATTTGGGAGGAAAGCCCTTGCTACTACTCTTGATGATTCTTATGACTGTTATAACTCAGAAGAAGAGACTAGCCAAGTTGCACTTGTTGCTACTCTTGATGATTTTTATGATTGTTATAACTCGAGAAAAAAATATTATCCAAGTTGCACTTGGTGCAATGTGTGTCAATACTGATAAAGTTGGTACTCTCAACTTCAATCAGATCAGGACTCGCACTCCACTCACATGGACACGTCTCCAATTGACATACCAAGTGTCGAAAAAGTCATGCACACAAGGCTTAAACATCAGTTAACTAAATGTAACTTTTGTGCCAAAAAGGGACATGATTATGATGATGTCATGGTTATCGGCTTAAAGTCAAGTATGTTAACAAACTCCAAAGAAAATCTAGTAGAATCATGAATGTTCTTCGGATCATTTAAGCAGTCAGCACCAGGGAGGCAGGTTAAGGTCAGAAACACTCAACCTCATCAAGGGCAGTGCAAGGTTTTGAGAAGAGTAAGAAGTTCAAAAGAACCAGAACTAAGAGAATTGACTCTTGTCAAAAGAAGGATTATGGATCTCACAATGAGCAAAGACATGCTCACTCTAACACACACTGGTTGTGGTTGGATGGACATTCCCATTCATTACGCTTTCACAATGAGATGTAAAAGTGTATCCTGGCACTATCAAGTTGTTGATTTTTTCATGTTTTAAGTTTGTATATATGTTCAAAAAATTGATAACCCTTCAATTATAGCCTCCTGTTTGAAAGCAGAAAACAAAATCATGTTGAGCCTTTCTTCTATTTGGGACCATTCCCAATAAAGAGTTTATGGCTCTTTTCACATTTGGTGGTAGTTTTCTTCACAAAAAAAAGACATGAATTGATTCTAAGAGACTCTCAAAATAGTGGAACACATCAATGATTTAACATGAATATAAAATCTTATTAGTGAATGTCCATGTAGCTATTCAGGTTCGTGAACTGGCACGATTCAAAAACCGTCCACCTACAAAATAAGTATCAAACCTTATCTTGTTAGTACTAAGAGTCTTTATTGTTTCGAAAGACTTATTAGAAGATTCATTTATAAAGGAATAAAGGGAGCCTCTCCTAATTCCAATCAAACTCTTCAGCATGGCAAAACCTCTAACTATCACCTTCCAAGGAACATGAGTCTAAGACAGACAAGGAACCCATGAAGACAATTGATCCTTTGAAACCATAGGTTAATAAAGTAAAGAAACCTTGGTTCAAGAAGAGGAAGAAAAATGATTCTGGAAAGGCTGAGCCTCTTTCTCAAAAAAATCAAAGGATCGCATCTATCCTCAAAGAATGCAGAGATACAATAAGAGAAGTGAGATCTCTTGGGGAAGTGTTTCCAAAAAATCTTCAAGTTGAAGAAGCTATTGTAAAACAACAAGAAGAGCTCATGAAGGAAGTTTACAAGGCAAAAGTGGCTGAGACCAAGATGAATGAATTTTATGCCTCTATGACTATCTTGATTCATATGAGTTGAGAAATTATACTTTTTTTTTCCCAGAAAAATGGTCAGGAAAAGAGAACCAACAAAAATATTTTGGATATAAGTTATATTTGTAAAATTGTTTGTCCAACCAATATTTGTATATGTCTTTACTTGTAGAGGCATCCATTTTTATTCAATATCAAGTAACATCACATGGGGGAGAACTCTTAATTGAACTTGCGCTTAATAACGTATCTTTGTGGAGAGCGTGGATGTGGAATTTTAGGAGAGAGTTGTACCTATATCTCTTCATAGATGAATGGACTTTGACATCTTCATTCTGATTTCTTAGTTATTTCATCTAACTTGGTATGAAGACGTTTCGTCTTGAATATCTCAAAAGGCTTGAAACCCAGTTCTCAATTGATTTGTCATATTTTTGTGAAAAATAAGGGGAGAATACATGTGGCTTTCCTTCTCATGGACCACGGGGAGAATACCATATTTCTTACATATGTACTTCTTCGAAGTATCATGTAAAGGGGAGTAAATAATTTGTGTGTCACTGTCAAATTCGGAAAAAATAGATATAGATTGAGGGAGAGTTTCATAACAAGTGAGTAGTATATCTTTAAGTTTTGGTACATCGAACTTATTCGTAAAATTGTTTGTCCAGTTAAGATTTGTACATGTCTTTACTTGTAGAGATATTTATTGTTATTCTACGACGAGTAACATTACATGGGGAAGAGTTCTTAAATGAACTTGTGCTTAATAACATATCTTTGTGGGGAGCATGGATGTGGAATTTTAGGAGAGGGTTGTACCTATATCTCGCCAAAGATGAATGAACTTCGAGATCTTCCATCTGGTTTCTTAGTTTTGTCATCTTAGCTTGGTATGAAGAATTTAGTCTTGAATATCTCTAAAGTCTTGAAGCCTGAGTCTCAAGCACTTCGTCATATATTTGTGACAAATAGGGGGGAGAATACATATGGATTTCTATCCTTGTGGATCATATCCATAGGGGGAAAACACTGTATTCCTTACATTTGCGCTTCTTCGAAGTATCATGTAATTAAAGGGGGGTAAATAATTGGGCGTCAATATCAAATTCGGTAAAAAGAGGTATAAAGATTAAGAGGCAGTTTCATAACAAGTGAGTACTATATCTTTAAGTTTGGGTACACGAACTTGATAATGATATGATTGATGCTATGGCACACACAACCCAATGTAAAATAATTGCGATTATCCACGCAAATTCAACTTTTTGAGTTTGTTACGAGATTGTTGTGTTTTGTTGCGAATTTTTCAACGGGGACTTAACAAACACATGAAGACTCTATAAAGAAGTTGAAGAAATCAAGAAATCAAGTTACATTATGGAGTCGAGTTTAATTGTTTTATCTTTTGAAATCCATGTGTAAAATTAGTTTTGTTACTAAAATTTACAAAAGGGGAGATTGTTAAAGCATTGCTCGGGCAAACCTACTAACCTTATGTCAAGTTAATTGTCAAGTTTAAATGTCAAAGCACAATTATTGATTTAGTCTGCTAAAGTCAGGTTTCGGATACGGAATTAGATTAGGTAGTTGAGACCTTGAAGACGAAGATCGGAGCTTCAGACATCTTTATATCTTCATCAACAAAAGGTTGGTAGGAGTTGTGACTTACAGACTCTTCGATTATACTTTTCTATCACTCAAGATATAGTCGATGACTTTAGTATTGATATCTTATTGGGAATGATTCCTATCTACACGACATTCAAGTTGTGTTAATGTACTTTTTGAGTGTACTACGACTATATGATCATTGTGAGAAAGATTCGATATACTTTCCATGAGCATCGTTTGTTCGCAAATCGATGCTCGGAGAATGTTGAATTTTGGAGAATACTCGAGAAGAGAGTATACGGATTAATGCTCAAAAGCAAACTAATGCTTGGTACAAAAACTCTCTCGATTCACATGCTGCAAAATAGATCTGGTTGAACTTCACTTTTGCATTGGCGGTTCGCGAACTGTTTCGCGATCCAGGACATGCAGGAAAACTCCTGAGGTCCAAAGTGCAATTTGGTACGTTAGCCAGATCGCGTTTCGCGAGCTGAATAACGGTTCGGTGATAAGACTCCTAAATCTCCCAGATTGGTGAACTCGATCTTAATCAATGAAATCTTAACTCTCTCCCATGATCCAAGAAACGTAAGGAGTGCGACAGTAACTGAATCGCTTGGTGGGCTTCATTCGGTCTCAGCTACATCCCATTCCGAAGTCTGATAGTAGGTTAGTGTTTTTAACGGCTTAATATTGTGAGGTGTTCACACTGGACGAGGTCTCGGGGTTTTTTAGCTGGATTGTGGTTTCCTCTTAACAAAACTTATGGTGCATTGCTTTACTTTACTTTCCGCATTATAATTCAATGATCTAATACAATAAATTACAAGCAAGTTGTACGCTATTATTCACCTGCAGTTAATTCCCAATCCTCTAAAGGGATTCACAAAGATTTGTCTTGTTGGAATTAGTATTTACGACTCAACTCAGGTTAAGGCTAGGATATTGATTTTTGAGATCGTCCAAGTTCTTCCATATAGTTCATGAACTAAAAAGTTGGTGGCGTATTTGGGTACCCCGGTTTTTTCAAAAATATTGAAGTTCATACCTCAGATCAAACCTCATTTGACATCTATGTTCCCGCCAATATTTCTACAATCATATAAAGATTTCATCGTAAAAGAACCATTAATGTTCATATCTTGTGTCGCGTACAATTGAAATATTAAGATTGAGAATAACATTGACTTTCAGTCAAAGCATACATTAAGTTTGTGGATGTCATATGTCTCCCTTAAGAGCGCCAAGCCACCGCAGGACCCAGTAGCGTAGACACCATGTATGTGTAGTACAACTAGTCCTACTCCCTCCGCTGCACGGAGATAGTCCCAATGTAACCGACATGGTCAGTTATAATAGTTTGTAGCCTATAAGTACTGGATCACTGATGGGTTGTCCTCAGTGATCTCTTTAAATAGGGACTCTCTTCCCTAAAGGAAAGGGGATCCAAGGAGGAAGGACCGGAGGGATAGTCGAAGGTCGGACTATTGGTGGGATCTTGCCTAGCGCATAGACCCCTTTTAAGAGAAGTGTCTTTTGATACCGTTTAACGCACATGAGTAGAAATATCTCGAGCTAGTTGAGCCTAGTAAATTTCTAGCAGCTACATTTTGGCGCCGACTAAGGGGATCGACTTAACCTTATGCAATCGGGGGAAAATAGTTTTTTTTAGTTGTTTTCGCCTTTCATCGAGTTCTTTCTAGTTCATATTTACTTTCAGCTCTTTACATTCCGCACCTTTACTTCCAGCCATTTACATTTCAGCACCATTCACTAGTGGAAAAGGGCCTGACTGCAACACTGCACTGCGACAGTTAGTTTATGACGTTGTGTGAACAACACTAACTTATGTGTTGTTGTGCTGGTTAAATAGTACAATAATTAAACAACAATACCGCAAGTGTTGCTGACTATGGTCAATGTGTCTTTGTTGGGTTGACCATACTGAGACACTTATAAGTATCGTTTCCTTGATGGATATTATACTTTATGACTCAACACCTCCCCCACACTTTTTAAGATTTTTATGTCCAAATATGTTACCCTCGAGTTTATTCCACCCCTAATTATGAAGCGTGTGAGATGAATGTGTGTCATGAATAAGACCTTACCCCTCCATCGATGATGGATCTAACCTAACTCCCACTCAGCCACAAATATTTTCTTCTCATCTCTCTAGCCCTCTATCTCTCTGGATCCCCCTCTCTATTCTTTATCTGAAATACCTAAAAAACTAGCAAACCCTCCTAGCAATCTTCTTCTATTTTCTTATCTGAAATACCTTAAATTCATTCGGAAAGTTGTAGATCTCAAACCTGTTAGGAACAGATCGATTTGGTTTTCAACTGTACCTTCGTCTCGTTTTTCATCTTCTCTCGAAGCTAAAACTCCTCATTCTCTCCATTATCCTTATTTTGGATGATAGTATTGTTTTCGTTGATTTTTTTCTCTCTTGTATTTTAGCTTTCAGGTTAGGGTTTCAGTTTGACAGATCAAAGAAAATAAATTTCGATAAGTGCAAATAATCAAATCAATTTCAAATGATATTAAAAGCTTTGATTTTTGACATTTACACAGGTCGGTCGATCCAGATTCCAGAATGAGTACCTTTATAGCACAAGTGTGAGACTTTGGTTTCGGTTTCTTCTTTTCTCACCATTTAATAATTTTGGTGAATTTTAAGAATAAAATGATTTATTTTTTTTTGATGATATTTAGGTAATTTTTAGATTTTGATTGATAAATAAGAAGAGGTTTATGATTTTGGTATCGAAATTGTTGTCGATATTGATCTTCCCTTCCTGGTGCTACTGCTGATAATGATTCTCTGAAAAACTCTTACTTTATTTTGTTGTTTGAGTCTGTTTTTGGTCTAATTTTGATTTTTGTTTTAATGGATTAAGCTTTGTGTGCTGAAGATAGAGCAGATTTTGTTGGTGCTCTTAAGGTACTAGTACTTTATGATTTGGTGTTGAATGTTTGTGATTATTTGTGTGTTTGGTACTGTTCTGAACTGGTTTTACATTTGTTGATTGATTTGTGTGTTTAGGAGTTGGAAAGTTGAGGAATTCAATGCTAGCTAATTTGATTGGGTATTGTTGTGATGGTGATGAGAGACTTCTTGTTGCTCAATTCATGCCCAGAAATAACCTTATCAAGTGTGAAAGGATAATGTTTTAGATCTAACCAGAAATAACCTTGTCAAGTGGTAATTTTTCTGATAATGTTTTAGATGTAATACTATAGATTGGTTTTACCTTGGTTTATTCAATGTTTGCAGGAAACTAAGAAGCTAATACATAACTCATCGATTTTAATTGAAAAGGAATTAAAAATAAGGTCAATATAGATGTACGGCAGATAGTTCCTTTTCCAATCCAATGTGTTTGTAAAGCATACTGAAGCAATTCTTGATGAAGTCTGAAATCTTCGAGGGAATTGACCTAATAGTATGATGAAGTTGTTTTCTTTTAGCGACAGCAGGGCTAACAATTATGTAATGTGTTGTAGGAAGAGGAAGTTGAGATGGAGGATATTGTCATTGCAGAGTTTCCCTGCTTGCTGCTCATTAGGCTAAGCTGAACAGCTTTGGTATGGTAAATACCCTAATCCAATACGCATTTTACGCCAAGTTCTTTTCTTTGACTCTTAAATTGAAACTGAAATTTAAATCATTGCTTGTTTTTCTGTTTTTTAATTGTAATTTTTATTTTTATTTTTTCCTTAGGCTATTCCGACCTGATTTTAGGTATTTTACATATCTTATGCGCATAGCAGAGAAGGAATTCAGAGACTAGTTTCCCTAGCCCTTGCCCATCTTTGTTCCCCTGATGATCAGAGAACAATATTCACCAGTTTATACATCTTTGTGGTTTTATTAGTTACTGCTTCTGTTACTTGCATGAATCAAATGAATCAAAGTTGATTGCTTTACAAATGTGTATGCAGGACTGGAGTCACTTTTAGGGCTTCTTGGGTCTGCAAGTGTAAAGCAGTAGCTGGATGGTTCTGCCGCCTTGTACAAGTTGGCTAACAAAGATTCTCTATGGTGATGAAGCTATCTTTATGGTGAGTACATTGGTTTTGTGAATTCTTAATATTCTGTTACATCTCGAAGATTCTCCCCTAGTAACGTCATGTGTGCCTCATTTATCTTGACTTATTTTCATTTGTGAAAAGTTATATTATTAGTTTTAGCTCTTGTCTAAGTTGGAATAGGGGATTCATATATCATCACTCTTTAGATGAGTTTGTCAGGATGATTGTATCTAGATGGTATTTTCGTCTGATATTGGACCAGTAGATATTTATGTGTTGTGCGTTGACTATGAATGCTTATTCTTATTATACCTAGTGGCTTGTATACATTAAGATTTATATAAATGTCTGTTGAAATATTTTACATGGATTCATGTCCGTTTGTCTGGGTATATAAGCTAGAGAGAATAAATGTCAAGTAAGTACTTGGATTTTTGCATGAAGTGATAACTTGCACTTATACTGCATTAGTTTTGTGACCTGGTGTTTAATCTAGTACTCTGTTACTTAATTCTTAGCCTCTTCAGAAAGGTTAGAATTACAAATTAAGAAATGGTGTATTAACCTTGAAAAGCTTGCGAAAAAGTCAATTTGATAACAC
>JAJJMA010181089.1:0-12286 GCA_023529015.1 Papaver nudicaule
CGAGAGCTGCACAATTCAGAAAGTTAATCTTGAAAAACATAAAGATAAGGAAGCTAAAAAAGAAACTAGCCGAAGCAAATAAAAAGGTGGCAGAAAAGTCTGCATCCAACTATAAAGGATGCAGCGAAGGACACTCTCGTCCAAACAATGTATCTCAATCGAAGGAGCACTCTGTATCAAAAGCGTACATCAAGACCAAGGGCGTCAGCAAAGGCCACGGGATCACAGTGTCAAGCAAGAGGACCGAACTAGGAGTATATCCGAAGGAAAACATACAGATACTCAGCGAAGATAACCAAACGAAGAAGGACACCGAAGCTAGGGCTCTACAACAAGTAATGTTGGACCAGATTAAGATACTCCGAGCAGAACTTTTCGACAACAAGATCCAATCAAGCGACATGATTAAACTCACGCAAGCCATGAATGATGTCAATCGCTCACCCCTAAGCCCAAAAATCCTCTCAATGGCAATTCCTATAAAATTCACTATGGCCACCTTCACATCAATCTTTGATGGTTCGGGAGACCCGACCGTGCATATTAAAATGTATCTCCGAGTCTTTTTGGGTTACGCTAATAGAGATGAGGTGCTCTGTAAATATTTCCCCTCTAGCTTGAAAGGAGAAGCCCTTGCTTGGTACGATAACCTCACAGCTAGCTCGATCTCGTCCTTCGAGGAGCTGTCCAAAGTCTTTATACTACACTTCCTATACAACAACTCCTCCAAGCCAGGGGTGGAGAAATTATTCAGCATCCGGGTACGACCAGGAGAGTCCACCAAGAGTCTGACAAACAGATGGACTGAACAGTGCGTAGATGTGGGAAACGGAGCTACAGAAAAGGACAAAGTACGAGCATTCCTCAACGATCTTGATAAAAACCATCCTCTATATGATAGGCTCTTCTCCAAGAACCTCGAGACGCTACAAGATCTCCGAAAATACCAGAAGGAGCGAATTACCTTGGAAGAGATCAAAGAACAAGCAACCTTGGGGAAGGAAACAATCTTAAAACAGGTCCACTCAATAAACAACTTATCACTCGAAGAACGAGGTCAAACAATGAATACTCAATTCGGGGATCCGTCGAAGAGAGGAAGGCAAGAGGATAATGGTCGCTATGGAAACGAAGGCAAATTCGGAGATGGCAAGTATCACGACAATAGAAAATACAACGATAACAGAGGAAACATCTCTCGAGGAGAGTTTGAAGGAAGCAGCAGCCAGCAAGGACAAGAAAACAGAAAATTTGGGACAACTAAGCCAGGATTCCCTGCCTTTCACGATACGAAACTCCCAAAGCTTTGCGTACCCATCGAGGATTCTCTTCGGACTATCGAGAACTCCGAATTTACAAGTGAAATAAGATATCCCAGAAGCAGGGGTAATCAGCCAAAGCACACAAAAAATTCAAGAGACTACTGTCAGTTCCATAAATTTTATGGACATACAACAGAAGATTGCGTTACGGGACAAGACCAAATTTATTTCTTCATAGCCAGAGAACAATTCAAACACCTCCTGGAGCTACCAAAGCCCCCTCCAAATCAGTCACAACCAAAGGAGGAGCCGAAGCATGAAGCTTATGTGATAACAATCGATAGAGATATTCCAAGTTCGGCGCCTGTAATTCCATCGTTCACACGAAGGGCCTCGAGGGGATCCAAACAGACCAAATCCATAAAGGAATTTCGAGGGAAAGGAAATACTTAGCGTAGTCACGAAGAATCATCTAGAAGAATGGCAAAAACAACCTGTATTCTTTTCTGCAGCAGACATCCCCAACGAGGGAAGATCACACAACGACCCATTAGTCATCACCCTCCAAATAGGAAAAGTAGCGATGCCAAGAATACTGGTGGACCCAGGGAGTTCCGTCGATATACTCTTTGGACATACATATGATAAGATGAAGGGAAAGAAAGCTGCCTTGGTGCCCTCATCGTACAATATATTCGGATTTAATGGAAAACCATCAACACCTCTGGGGGAGTTAATGCTAACAATTCATGCCGGCAAACAAAAGCATCCAACATTATTTTGTGTTGTTGGCATAGACTCTCCCTATAACGCTATCATGGGAAGGCCATGGTTGCATGGCATCATGGGAGTAGCCTCAACTTTACATCAAAAGATCAGGTTTCCAACTCCACAAGGAATCGTGGAAATACCAGGCGACCCCTCTGAAGCTCGTGCCTGCAATGAAATAGACACTCAGGCCAAAGAAAGTAGCAAAGAATGCTCGGGGCAATCTAAGCAACTAAGAATCACAGATGAAAGCATAGAGAAATTCATAGCTGAAACAGAAGCAGGAATGACAAGCATCAGGCCAGACAACAGAAAAAGGAACCAACGTCTCGACTAAAAAAGCAAACTTCTTATGTAAGCAACACTCATAGAAAGATTGAATAAATGAAAATCGCTCCCTTTGATGCAAACTCTTCTGAAATCAAACTCCAGATCCTGCCAGGATGGGTAAAAAATCCCACCTGGCTAGGAAAAATTGCAAAGGCTTTAACGCCATGGATAAACTGGCAATGACGCCATCTCCCCTAGTGCCTCGTCGCAAAATAAAAAGGCTTTAACGCCAAGGCCAAAAAACGCCAACAATGAAAAGGCTGTAACGCCAAGGCAAAAACACCATAAAATAAAAAGACCTCGAACAAGCAGGCACAGAGCTGATGACCATATAAATCGTAAGGGCCCTACGAGCTATATGGCACAGTCCTCTACCCACAAGACACCCCGTTAGCGGTGGGCACCTTGAATCAAGGCTACATAAGCTGATGATACATTCGTGCCCACTACCAAACGACCACGAGGACCTCACTTTCTCAGGCGTCGAGGGGACGATAAATGGGATTAACATCAACCTATAGAGGAAGATGGCACCCTGGGGCAGCTAATTAACTTGCATTTGCGGAAAATGATAAATGAGTTATGCAGCCAAGGGACCTCCTCCAAATAAAAAACAGCCTTGAGGAGGGGCATAAAGGGAAAAATAAACAAACGAATCCTTTTTATATATATAATCAATGCAGGGCAAGGAAAGCGACAACAAAAAATGTGTGTATAAACAAATGATTCGGAGGAACACAGCCAAAAGAGGCAGAGCAAAATGACAACTAAGCATTTGAAAAACCTTCGCTAGGCGCGAAGGGAGGCATCATCAAAAATTTCCATCTCCTCCATAAGACCTTTGCCAACTCGGATAGTACCTTCGTGCGTCCGAAATCCAAAGTAGTCTGACCTTGAAGGGGTAATCTCCTCACTTTCCTCTTCGCTGTATGCTCGAGCAGGCTCTTGAAACAAATAATGACTCTCCTTATCAAAGACGGCACCAGGGGCACGACCAGTGCGCCCATCAGTTTCTTCCTCAGTTTCTTCCTCACTTTCCTCTTCGCTATATGCCCGAGCAGGTTCTTGAAATAAGTAATGATTCTCCTTGACAAAGACAGTACCTGGGGCTCGCCCAGCACATCCCTTAGTGGAACCCTCATGACTTCGGGTAACATTATCCACCATACTGACAGTCTTCCCCCCAGCACCAGGCACAAGATCATTTTTTGAACCAACAGTACCATCTCCAGGATCCTCCTCAGGACCATGCTCGGATCCACCTGGACCATCATGGACACCCTTGGTGTCCTCCTCGGCATCACCACCAGGACTCCCTGAATTTCCGCTTTCGGAATCATCATCGTCATCATCATCATCATCGTCATCATCATCCGGACCATTCAATAACTTTTCTAACAAGCCTCTCCTACGAAGCTCATCCCTAGCTAAGGCTACATATACCTCCTAAGGGAGTAAATACTTATCGCCAGGAAGTATGGCATCTGAGTCGCGTGCGCCAATAGGGCCATAAGTAGGAGGCTCAATGCCAATGGTCCTAAAAAGAGAACGACCATGCTTTCGGCAGGCCATGCTAGTAGCAAAGGCAGTATAGAGCAGATCTGGAAAGAAGTTCTTCAACAGCTTGACCATGTCTTAGCTGATGATGCACGAGGGCAAAACCAGTCACCATGTCCCTTACACTCGCCTGACATTTAAGACGAAATTCTCGTTCTTCGGACAACTGCTCAGTGCACTTCGTCACCTCTTCCGAGCGACGCTTGCGTTCAAGATCAAGTTCTTGAGAAAATCTGTTCATATCGGCTGAACGACGCTGACGTTCTTCGGATAGTTCTCGAGCCAGTTGTTTAACCTTGTTTTCAGCCTCCAACTTCCGTTCGGACTCATTCACCAGCTGATTGGAAGCATCGTCTCTTGCCGCCACGGCATCAGCAGCCTGCTTCCGCAAATTGGCTTCGATGCCTATAAAACATAAATGCGAAAAACATCAGAATGATAGGACGATCAAACTCACTCAAGGATACTTCAGAAGCAGAACAAATGAAAAGCCGGGTTAGCTCCTTACTTTCTTTAAATATCATATATTCTGAAACCTCATGTTGATTAGAGAAGCGAGGCACAGAGGCATTCTTCCTAACATCTTCGGAAGAAATGGCCCCAATTTTAGATAGTTCTATTCGATACTCATCAATGAGACGAGCAAAATAGTCTTTCGACTTCTTAGCTGTGGCAAGTTCCAGACATATTCACTACAACTCCTTTCCAGAGTACCATTTTTCGTAACCAGATCGTTGTTGACATTCTTCAACGTTGCCAGCTGAACCTTCAAATTTTTGATATTCTCCTTTAACCTTTCAATCAAAACCCTCCCAGAAGCACTGATTGACCTCTCCGAGCGAGCTTCATCTCGCTCTCGTGTCAAACGATCCACATCTAGTTGGAAAAAATGATTCTCTCGCGCTAGAGCTGCATTCTTATTTCTCGCCTCCTCGAGAAGGCGCTCGGCTTGGTCCCCTCTTTTTCTCTCTTTAACAAAAAGACCTTCGGCTTCTTGTCTTTTCGTCCTATAATAATCCACATCTTCTAAAGCTTTGTTCCTCTCTTCCAAAAGTCTACCACTATCACTTCGGTAACTCCCACTACCAGAGGCATTATGGGACGCTTATCGACCCTCCCGAAGTCGGTCAAGAGCCAATCTGGCCTCTTGGAGTTTTTTCTCGCTCTCTTCCAGCTCGCCTTTTCAAGCAAGCAGCAAGTTTGTTCTTAGCATAACGCTGCAAAAAACAAATATGTACATAAATGACAAAGATAAAAAGACTTACATATTGAATTCTTTTTCGCAAGAGCACTACGAACTTACTCTCGAGCCAGCTCCTCTTGCATCCGGTAAAACTCTCGTTCAAAATACTCAGCCTCACCAGCCTGATCGAAGTTATGAGCCGAAAGGCCAGAAGCATGATAGTCACCTTGACAAAAAAGATTGTAGATAAACAGTTAACACAAGGCCTCGGCAACATCAACATAAGGGCAAAAGCACGAAACCACAACTCACCGCTTGAAGAATAGCTAAGCTCTCCTCATAGGAAAAGGGTGGACGGCGAAGGTCATAATCGGCCCTGGGACAGTCACCTCCAAAGATATCACCTAACTTCCTGCAGAAATCAGGATCTAAAGGACGCCCCAAGGGATTCGTAGCATAGGCTTCCAAACGAGTTGAAACTTCAACAGTAAAATCACTAGGATTATGGTTTTCAAAAAGGACTTCTTTAAACCTTTCCGCGGTATAGGATTGCCTATATTTACTAGCGTAACTCGGAGCAGGCGGAAACTTCGAACTTTGCGGAAAACTGGCAACAAGTTCCTTGGAAGAATCCATCTCGACAAATGAACCATCCCTTCGGGGAACAAGAAGGTCCACTGGAGTGACAATTCTTTCCGACGAAAGAATAGAAGGTTCGGCAGCAGCAGTTGTAGAAATTACTACCGCTGAGGCAGAGGCACCGAAGGTAGCACTCGGCGTGGAAAAATCTGTAAGCAAAACGTCCGAAGCAGCACCAGTGGCAGCAGCCGTGGGACCTACTATAGCTGAGGCAGAGGCACCGATGGTGGCAGTAGGCAAGGCAACTGAGGGGTTAACGGCACCCACTTCTTTGATAACCGTTTCAGCTGTCTTCGGTGCTGATATCTCCTTGTCAGCATTCGTTGATTCCATCAGGGGTCTCGTAGCAGCTCGACGACGTTTGAATGGTACTCCCCTAAGAATCTTCTGAAAAACAAAATTTTTCAGCGGCCGAGGAACTTCCGAATTTCCCCCATACTCAAAATCCATCAGATCATTGCTCAGGCTTAAGACACTCAAAGACTTTCCCTGCAGATAAGGAACCGTCTTTCTCAGGGAACAAATAGAGGCAAGTATGAATACTCTAAGAAAAGAACTTAGGAAAGTATTTGTTACCTGCTGCATAGTCCCCTCATCTGTGCGGGAACGCTTTAAGCTGCCTGAAGGCTCCATGGAAATACCCTTACCTTTCCCCGAAGATGAGAGAGATAAACCTCCATCCTCGTCAGAATAGTGAATGGAGAACAAATGATGAGTCTGAAACTCATGCCCTGCATCAAACTCGGTCTGAGGGAAATACCGACCAGAATCTTTCCAACCTCGGAGCACGGGACCCTCAAGAAGTATATGTTCCGAGTACCAGTCTTCATCCATGGAGTAATCCAAGGACCCAGGGATGATATTTTCGCTACCTTCCACGGACCGAAAGCTGACCCCCCAAGGAGCAAATTCGTTGTCTAGGGTTAAAAAGGGCTCGTAATGCCTAAAGAAATTCTCAGCAATAAAATAGAACTTCGCCATAGATCCAACAGAGAAATTATCTTCGAAACGAAGAACCCACTGATAATGAGGAAAATGGAGCTGCAAGTAAGTTGCATCACCCCTCGGGGTTTAGGGAGAGAGCAAAGAATGCGAAGAAACAAAGGATTTGAAGGCTTGTAGAGAAGAGGAAGTAACCCTGCAGACATTTGATGAAATGTCACCAAGAGCTTGTTCTCATCACATTGATACTCTTCAACTAGCTCTGGAGTCAATCTGGAAGAGTTAATGGCTTCAATCTGAAAACCCTCTTCTTTGAAGTCCATACCCTTCATCTTTAGAACGAGGGCGTTAACCTTGGAAGAAGACGACATAGAAAGAAAAAACACAGAAAGGAAAGACTAAAACCGCCGGCGACCGGAAGTTGCAGAGGCAGTATGGATCAGAGGACAGGAAGATGGGGAAAATCCAAAAAGAATCGACTTTATGAAACAATAAGAAGAATAAAACAAAGGGTCATGAAGAAAAACTGAAGAGGAACGCCTGATATGAAGTTACGAGTCGGGAGGTTTCCCGGAAAGAAAGCGACGGTGCCAAAGAAGATGGATACGAAGGGGCTAAAGTGTTTTTAGAGGGAGAGCCAAAACTTAAATAGTGAAAGAGGAACCGCCGTTGCCGGTCAGAAGTTAAAAAGCCGCGAAATCCTCGAAGATAGGGAGAACGTGTCGAAAAAAATTTACGCCTGGCAAGTAGTGGGGTTACATGGAAAAGAAGAGGTGGCAAAAAGGGAGTTTCCTCTCCTCGCATCTTCGATACAAGGAAAGGAAAGAGGCAAACTATGGAGGGTAAAACCCCTCGGGACACGTGTCAGAGATCCAAGAAGCAAGACCACGTCTAAGGAAGAAGTAGCGAAGCTTCGGACCAAACCCAGGAAAGACAAGTCCGAAGATGCCGAGTGAAGTATCAGAAGAAAGGGATTCGGGCCCCGCCTCGAAGGACCGAAGCCCCAGAACCATCTTCGGAGAACCGCCGAAGGAACCGCCTTACTCTACAAGGACCGACACCACCACGATTGAGTCCCTTGTCTTATTAGCTGTAAACCACCCAAGCTCGGCCTATATAAGGCGAGCTTGGAAAATATTGTAAGGGTTGGAATCTTTTGGGTGTAACCTAAGTGGCGAGAGAGGGATTAGGTCTGTATCTCCTCTAGCTCCTTAGGATCATAATCCATGTAGTAGCAACACTGAAATACAATCTTTATACGTTTAGTCCTTTGATTAATGTCTTTTTACATATCTTCAGTATTGTTCTTGAGGTCTTCGTACCTTGAATCATGTTTAAATAACTGTGTGTGTGAGTTAGATCTGAGGGCTATAGAACATGATGCACCTATGCAGATTTTATACTCATACACTTATGGTTAGGTTTGGACGATCTCAAAAATCAATATCCAAACCTAGATAACCGGAGTTGTGATCTAGGGACCAACTCGACAAAGATGAATCTTTGGAGTAAACTCTACGGTTATGGATAACGTACTTCTTGTGTTTGCTTTTAATTATATGTCAGAGTTTATATAATTGCGGAAAAGAAAGCACACAAGACACCAGAACGTTTTTTAACGAGGAAACTACCTTGTAGAAAAACCTCGGGACCTCGTCCAGATTGAACACCGCCCAGTACAAACTGACTACAAACTCTAGCCTACTATAAGAGTTCGGTCTGGTATGTAGCAGAGACCAACTCAATCCCTCCAAGTGAATTGGCTATTGTCGCACTCCTTACGTCTCTAGATCCCCCACAGATCGTCACGCACTTGATTCCCCCAGCTGACGTCCATTACAGGCCTAGGAGTTGCTTTGACCGCTGTCAAAGGCTTGTGTCAGCAATACTGGCTTTGCAACCTAATTGTTGACGTATGATCGAACTATCCTCTATCAGTTTCTCATACACAAGTTGACTTCCTTCGGATTGCTCCAGGTCATACGGAAATCTGCTTCACAAATCAGGGCTGCCAAGCAAACCGAGTAAGCTATGCCCAATTTGTCTCTACCTCAATTGTACACGAAGAATCAGTTAAGAAACTTGTACAACCGGAGCTAACTAGGTCTTACAACACCAAGTGCAGCCGTGTGTTGCTACCTTTCAACCCTGTGTGTAACGTATCAGTTCTTGAATAGCCGTATAGCAGAAGAGACGGACTATGGAATAGACAAGAACGTGATCAGGTTACCAAGGTTACAGGTTAATCCGATTTCAACCAAATAAGGTCTCAATCTCCTACCTGTGCTTCCCAACTCTCAAGAGAAGTCTTTTATAGTCGTAGGGAGTTCCCAGAGGAGCTGCAACCTATAGAGGATGACTATACCACAACAAGCGTTCACCGAAGTGAAAAGAGTTTACGATCACTTCCCTAAGGACCTTCACGTATGCTTGATGCTTGTGGTATTTGTCCGTAGACACCTCTATTTATAGCACTCAATAAGATAGGTTGCTTTGGAATAAATCAATCAATTACTTGTCCCACAAGTCAAGGAAACCCTAAACTTGCCAACCAAGTAATAAAGATTAAACTCAATTGGAATTCATTAACATTTATCTACCAAGTGTTTTGTTAGCTCAAAAACACTTCAAGATAGAAATCCAACAGACCAGAGATAATCTTTATCTTATTAACTCATTGAGGATCGTTAGATGGACCATAAAAGATATTATGTGATATACAAGTCCACCTAAGAGATAAAGGAGTTTAGAGTTTAACCCAAGTGAAATTCTGGAAGAATATTCACTTAATCTGAATATCAGCCAAAGTAACCGAAACCTAGGTTCGCGAAATGTTCAGTCACTTGGAACTCAGGAGAAATCCGAGTTTCTGGTTTGCGCACCGGTTCGTGAACCGTCCGCCATTCAGATTAGGGCAAACTTGGATTCCGCTGGAAATTCTGGGCTTAGCCAGGACTTCGACGTGTGTACGTCCTCAGCTGTAATCCATGGACTCTTGCTCAAGAGTACTCCTTTAGATTCACCCGTATCCATCTAGTGATTTGCAAGCAAACCTTTGCAATGGACAAATGGTATCGAATCTATCTCATTCATTCTTGTACTCATAGCATTTGTGGGAACAAATACTAGTCATGACACAAGGCCACGTTAGACAAGAATACGATCTCAATCGCTATGATCACTACTAAAGTAGTCGACTATATTTCGAAAGAATAGAGAAAGTAGAATAGAAGAATTTCCACAAAGTCATAACTCCTACTAACCTTTTGTCGATGAAGAATAATTGATGTCTTCTTTGTCTTCACAGTCTTCATCTTCAAGGTCTCTACTACTTTGTCTATATCCCAATTTCGAAATCTAAACTCTAGTAGGTTAAATCAAGAATTGAGTTTTGACACCTAAAACTGACAACTAGCTTGACATACCAACGCTAGTGGGTTTGACCGGACAATGTCCTAACAATCTCCCCCTTTGTCAATTTTAGTGACAAAACCAATTTACATATGGATTCAAATAATATACAATTAAGTACTAACCAAATGTATCTTGATTTCTTGAATTCTTCAACTTCTCCCTTGAGTCTTGATGTGTTCATTAAACTCTTGTTGATGAATCCGTAGTCAGCAACTACAACATATCCAGCTCAAACAACCATAAAGGTACGCTTAAGCTTACGTGGGTTAGTATGCTCATCCCATATGTTATTTGTGCGTAAGAGTAAGAATCTGAGTAAACTTTAAAGTTCGTGTATCAGAACTTTTAAAGTGATTCTACTCATTCTTGATACGAAGCTTCTTCTCAGCTTTAATTACTCCCCCTTACTTGATACTTTGTGAAAAGCACAACAAGTAAGCACATGATGTTCTCCCCATATGGTTATGCACCACAAGAACAAGAACCATATGTATTCTCCCCCTATTTGTCACAAAAATATGACAAAGTAGTTCGAGACTAGGGTTTCATAAACCTATGATGATAGGTTAAGCTAAGTACTCGCATATCAAGTTCAAAGATGGTATACTTAGGTAATCTGAACAACAAGATTCCTGAGCTCTCACCTTATGGAGAAATATAGATACAGCTTTCTCCCAATATTCCACATCCACGCTCCCCAAAAAGATTTGTTATTAAGCGCAAGTTCAAGATAAGAATTTTACCCCCGTGTGGTGTCATTCATTAAAGAACAACTGACAAAGACTAACATGGACAAAAACAATTAATGTTATCCAGTTTTGCTTTGTTAATAATCTATTTTCTTAGCCATTTTCTAAGAAATAAGAGTATGCTCACAAAAAGTTTTCTCTTCTTAAAACAAGAAGATAATAAAACTTTTGTGATATCTATGACTTTGATATAATCATCACTATAATAGCAATGAATAAAGTCATGTTGGCAATACCCACAGCATGATCAAAAAGATCACGTATTGCCCTCTAAGATATACAAAACTTGTGTTAACAAAGATTGATTTATTTTTAGAGTAAAGGCTTAGCTTTTTCACATGGAGTTTCACCAATAAGTGTGAATAAAGTTTTCCTTAGAACAAAGATCACGTTGGACTGCATAAGATATTCTCTTTTAAGATCGAATCCACGTATTTATGATTTCCAGGAGTCATCTGTTAAACCCACACGGAGAATCCCGAAAAATCCTCCGACTGAATTCCGACCCAATGCATCGAATCTGAGGTTCACGTAAGGTACGCGTACAGATTGATGTTGTGGAACTCAGGAGTTTTCTGTTTGTGAACGGTTCGGGAACCGTCCTTATACAGATTTGGGGTTTAACTGGGACGCTATAACCGTAGTACACCAAGAAGGTATACTAACATAACAAGAATGGCATGTCGATAGGATTCACTCTTTGTTTAAAACAAAAGTCATAGACTTTGTTTGCAACTTGTATATTTAAGAACTCTTAAAACCAAGTTGAGTTAGAGAAACATGAAAGATACATATTCATATTCAAGGGTTTGACAACCTTTAAACAAATGAATATTAACTTGATAAATGTTAACATACCTTTATGTATTCTCCAACCGGGTATGTGCCCTACTCTTGTGCTTTACCTCACCGTATCAATCAAAAGGGCACTACATGGTGAGGCCGCACAAACACAATCAAGTTGTGTTAGAGTGAACAATTTCTTGTTCACCTTTGGTAGTCAAAACAGGAACTCCTACATCACTGGGTTTTTCACCAGAAGTAGTCTTTGGCTTAGAGTTCTTCGCCTTACCCTTTTTCCTGTTTTTCATCAGTAACCCAAGCATTTCATGTTGTGATTTAACCATACCAAATATTTGTTGGTAAAAGGACACACTATTTTTCATGAATTCTCTTAGGGTAGCCTCACTAGGGTGATCATTCCCTTTGGCATTTATTGCTCTATCAATATTATGAGCAATACGATCTTTCTTCCCATCTTTCTCATCAAGGTTACTTGAGAGAGAATTGGATTGACTATCCTTTTGCAGGTTAGTTGATCTCCAATTGGGAACATCATATCTAGTCTTCGCTTGTACAAAGTTGTTTTCCTTTCTGTAATTATGACGATTACGAGAGGACTTTGTAGAGCGTTTATAGGCAAAACTTGGCTTGTCATAATT
>JAJJMA010181090.1:0-12900 GCA_023529015.1 Papaver nudicaule
TTTTCAAGAAATGTGATTAACAGAATCCCTTCGATTCTCTGACTCAACACCACCAACATTTACAGTTATCATCTGACTTGACATAGAAACAACAGTTGGTGTAGGTAAAATTTTGTTCCAAAATAACCAGATATTACCTTTCCAATTAGAAGTAGAATTATGAATAACCATTTGCTCCATACCAGGCAGATTTAGCTTATTACAAAATGAAGGACTACAAGCAATTTTAGGTTCAGCAACAAAAACTAAACTAGGATTAAATTGATTAACTAAGACCACAACTTATTTTGATCCCTAGGTCTTCTTAGGCCCCTTATATTCCAAAATAAGAGCTTCATTTTTTGGAATGGAGGTTTCTATTACCTCCCTTTCCTTGTGGATATCTAAAATTGTATTTAACTAAAACAGGTGGTGTAGTTACCTTATTTCCTGAGTTCCCCATTGAAGTAGAAGTAATACCAACACTATTTGAATTGGTATGTAGAAGGTAAAATACCCTCGGGATACGTGTCCAGGTCAGGAAGACTTTACCTGTATCTTGGTCTTTCTTCGGATAAGTCTGCAGAGTCAACTCGAACAAAGAGCTAGGCGATAGAAGGATCGTGCAAGTAGTTCGAGGGAAAGGACACGAAGCCATCTTCGGAGATGAACCTACCGAAGGAACCGCCTTACTCGACAAACTATGACATCTCCACGATTGAGTAGTTTGTCTTATTAGTTGTAAACCACTTCAGATTCGGCCTATATAAGGCGAGCTCGAGATCCATTGCAAGGTTTGGATTTTTTGTGTAACCTAAGTTGTAAGAGTGAGATTAGGTTAGTCTCTCCTCAAACTTCTAAGGATCATATCCATGTACTAGTCAGAATGAAATGCAATTTACAGTTATACTCTTATCGTTTATTGTTTCTTATACCGATTAGCTTCGGTCTCGTTCTTATTATCTTCGTACTCATGCATGAAACGTATAATTGCTCCTATGACCGTAGTTTGATTAATAGATCTGATGGTTGTCGGGTATGAAGTGCTAATGCAGATTTCATACTCACACTGTTTGGCGCTAGAAACAGGGAATTAATAAAACAACTTAGGGTTTGCCTGTGATTTAGGGTTTTCAAATTCTTTGGGGAAGTTTTTTCTAGGGTTTTCAAACTCTTCTTTAAAATCGCATTTTCATCATATTTTTATTACGAGCTCCCTCGCCTTGGGCGTCTAAAGATCTTAAAAGCTTTAGTATGTTCAAGGTTTTTTGAGCATATCATCAAATATGATAAGATCAATGCATTTTCAAGGAATCCAAGCTTTGAAACGCAGAGGTCCAATCAGGCACAACACACGTTTCCTGGTAAAAACATCATCAAAGTTAGTGCAAAATAAGGTTTTAACAAAAAAGGAAATAATTCTAACAACCCTACAAAAATAATATGGACAAAAGAATCAACTCTGGACCTCACTTGTCGGTTGCGTTATGCAGGGTCGCTTACACAAGAAGAAGATGTCAAAGGAGATTATCAAAATGAAACCACAGGATGGAAACTGGGTACGAGACGCCCATTGCAACTCAATGGTTCACTCGAGGAAAAATACCAGCTCGCGAAGTAGCATCACTGGAAGGATCCACAAGAGAGACAGAGATGGAAAGGAGATAATGATTGTTGCTGAGATAAGGAAATTCGAACCGTGGCAGTTGGAGCCAATATTTTATTCAACAGATGATCTTCCCGAAGACGGCCCGAGCAACACTCCTCTGGTGATAACTATAAACATAAATGAAGTGTCATTGCCAAAAATATTGATTACTAAGGAGTTCAGTAGACGTCCTCTTCGGAATGGCATACAGGGAATTCTTCCAAAGTACCTCGTTGGTACCTTCGGATTATACCATCTACGGATCCAACGGGAGAGCTTCAAAGTCGAAGGGGGACGTCTCGTTGCCAATTTACATAAAATCGATGACGCTGCAAACCACATTTTGTGTCTTAGATATAGAGTCACCATATAACGCAATCTTGGGACGACCATGGCTACACGGGATCTTGGGAGTACCCTCTACACTACATCAGAAACTCATATTCCCAACTCCCACAGGTTTATGCGAAATCAAAGGAGAAATCATAGATTCAATGCATGTCACGAGAAGGACATCGAGCAACGAAGATACGCAAGACGCAATCAAAGAGAGCGGCACAAACAGCAAAAGGCAAAGATGATCCATAAGAAAATCAACCAAGTAATCAGGGGAGACAAGGGAGCAATCACAAAGGAGGCCCCGAAGGATCCCAGTGCAATGAACGAGGAAACACCAAACTTTACCCCGACGGAACCCACCGAGGACGTAAACATCGGATCAAGCGAAGAACCAAAAATCGTAAAAATTGGAACATTAATGAAACATGAACAGCGTGCGGAATTGGAAAGCTTACTAAAGGAATACGCGGATGTTTTCGCCTGGAAAATGAGCGAGATGCCGGGAATCGACCCCAGCTTAGCATGTCACCACTTAGACATAAACCCTTCGGTACGACGATTCAGGCAGAGACCAAGAAAGCTAGCAGATGTTTACCATGCGGCAGTGGAATCGGAGCTCAACAAGATGATTGCGACAGGAATCATCAAGAAAATACAATATGCAGACTGGATCTCGAATATGGTCATCGTTCCAAAGAAAAACAAGGGAGTGCGAATCTGCATCGATTTTAGCAATCTAAACAAGGCATGTCCTAAGGATCCACACCCACTTCCCAGCATAGACCAAATGGTGGATGCAACAACAGGCCATGAGCTATTAAGTTTCATGGATGGCTACTCTGGTTACAACCAGATTCCTCTAGCGGAAAAAGATCAAAAGCACACGGCATTTCTAACATCTAACGGGTTATATTATTACACAAGAATGCCGTTCGGATTAAAGAATGCTGGTTCTACGTATCAAAAAGCTATGGAGAATATCTTCCGCCCCTGGTTGAAGAAGACTGTTGAGGCATATGTAGACGATATGCTAGTAAAGAGCAAGAAGGCAGAAACTCATATTGAAGACCTACGAGAGATACTGGAAAAGATGCGCCAAATCAATATGAATTAACCCCGCAAAGTGCATCTTCGGAGTTACCTAGGGAAAGTTTTTAGGATATGTCGTCACAAAAACTGGCATCGAAGCAGATCCATTGAAGGTACAGGCAATTCGAGAGATGCCATCGCCCACAACTATAAAAGTCGTACAAGCCCTAAACGGAAGATTGGCGGCTCTTCGCAGATTCATTGCTCGATCCTCGGACAGATGCAAAAACTTCTTTAGCAATTTGAAAAAAGGGGGAAAATTCGCATGGACAGATGAGAGAGAGACCGCGTTCTAAGGAATCAAAAACTACTTAGCAAGCTTACCAGCCCTACAACGACCAGAGAAAGATGAAGATTTGAGGCTCTACATCGCAGCCAACTCGGACGCCATCAATGCAGTACTCGTGACCACTAAGAAGAAGAGAAGCCGGTGTATTATATCAACAGAACACTATTTCAGGCCGAGAAAAATTACACCAAGCTGGAACAACTCATACTCGCATTGGTGGTAGCAACCCAAAAGCTTCTAACGTACTTCCAGGCCCATAAAATCATTGTGCTAACCAAAACACCAATTGAATCTGTTCTAAAAAATATGTGGGCAGCAGGGAGAATTGCGAAATGGAACGCACAAATAGGCCAGTATGACGTGGTCTACGAGAATACGAACAACATTAAAATCACAAATCATCGCTGCTTCTTAGCTGAATTCCCAATCGAAGAGGATTACGAAGAAGAGCCAATACTAGGAATCGAAGACAAAGAAGGACCACCCGATCTACTGGAGCAATGCCACCCTTGGCGGTGGGAAGTATTCATCGATGGATCAGTAAATGGATATGGCCGAGGAGTTGGAATAGTATTCACTTCGCCAGAAGGAAAGCGAACAGTATATGCTCTCCGATTGGAGTTCAAAGCAACAAATAACGAAACGGAGTATGAGGCAATGATCCACACTTTAAAGTACATGATAGAAATGGAGATCCAAGAGGCACGCATAACTACAGATTCACAACTTGTGGTACGACAACTACCAATCCAACGATTCACTATCAAAATACAAGAAACTGGCAAGACGGTTAATGGCAAAGATTCCCCATCTAAAAATTCGGCACATCTATAGGAAAGACAACAGGCATGCAGATGCCATGGCGTTTATCGCCTCAAAAATGACAGACCAAGACATCATTTCCATCGAGATTGGCAGAATAAAGAAATCATCGATAGCAGACTTAGGAGAAGAACTCGTTATGACCATCCAAGACGAAGACTACGATTGGAGGGCACCCATAAAGAAATACTTGGAGAACAAGCAATACACTTGAAGCACATAAAGTGATAAGTAGATCTGCAAATTACCGAATTTTAGACGGAGCCCTATACCGACAATCATTCCTGGGACCATTACTAAGATGTGTTCATCAACTAGACGGCGTGGCACTAATGAGGGAACTGCACAGTGGTGAAGCGGGAACTCACAGTCGTGCAAGAGCCCTCGCACAGAGAACCAAGACTCAAGGGTACTACTTGCCATACACGCATGCCGACGCAAGAGCCCTCGTACAACTGTATCTCGAATCAAACTCCAAATCCTACTAAGACAGGCAAAAGCCCTACTCGAATAGGCACATCTCCAAAGGCTTTCACGCCATAAAAAACAAACTGGCCACGACGCCATATCTCCCCTAGTGCCTCGACGCAATGAAATTAAAATGCCTTAACTCCAAGGCCCAGACGTCAAAAACATAAAAAGACCTCGAATAGCAGGCACATAGCAGATGTTCATATAAGCCGTAAGGGCCCTACGAGCTTTATGAGACAGTACTCTACCCACAAGACACCCCGTTAGCGGTGGGTACTTTGCATCTAGGCTACATAAGCTAATGACGCATTTGAACCCACTACCACACGACCATGAGGACCTCTCTTTCTAATGCGTCGAGGGGACGATAAATGGGATTAACATCTACCTCTAAAGGTGGATGGAACCCCGAGGAAGCTAAATCGCTTGCATTCATAGGAATAGCAGGCGAGTCACACAGCCGAGGGACCTCCTCTAAAAACCAAAACGTAGCCTCGAGGAGGGGCTGCCGAGAAACAGAGAGGTCGAATTTTAGGCCGCGATAGGAGAATAGTACCATGTCTAAGTTCTAGCCTTGACCGCCACTCCCCCATTGTGCTACTTTCTTATCGAGACCCAGCTACCCACCATAAGTTTCCTACTTTACTTAGGCTCAAAAACGGTCTATCAGGACACCACCACGTCCTCTCGGAAGATATTCAAATATCTTCGATACCCACCTAAAGTACTGAGGCAAAACGGGTACCTATGTTCTCGATAGCCATTGTTTTCTTGAAACCGGTACGAGTAGCTCAAAGCCTTTGGGAATTCGTAAGCCCCCACTAGCTTGGTCTACTATCTCCTACATCGAAGTAAGCCCCAGAGTTGCACTTCGAGTAAGCATAGGAGCCTAAAATGTTGCAAGGACAACTTCGCATCTAATCGCGAGTTGCTCAATAAACAGTTTATACCAAAGAAAAATTTACAAACACAACAGTTTCGCTACGCAAAAAGGAAACAAGAAACCATAATACATAACTCACAGGAGAAACAACAACCAGCCTTGCAAGCCACATGCAATACAAAGGCAACCAGAGATGAAAAGCACAAAAAGATAGCAGAAGGGATGTAACATCTTCTACATAGTATCTTCGACAACCTCCTTAACGTCGGCATCATCGACCTTGTGAACATCCTCGGGGTCATTCATTGCAATTGGATTAACAGATTCGCCACCATCCTTCCCATTGGAATTGACAACTTCGGGAATTCCATTGACGCTAGTCTATACAACTCTACCATCAGCTTCGGCACCCCTTTCAACCCCATTACCAGAAGCTTCGACAGAATCCTTCAAGGATTCCTTAGTCGACTCTTCGGTACCAACATTTCCACCTTGGCTCCCTTCTTTCTTCTCCATCCCACCATCACCTCCCTCATTCTGCTCCTTGCCATATGGATGTTTATTACCAGAATCCTCCACCAATTCATCCTCCCCTCCCACATCCTCACAATCACCATCAGTATCAACATCTTCACTACCCATTTCTTCAACTTCTTCATCCCCAACTCTCTCCTCTAACAGCTGCGCTACTATGTCCCGAACATCTTGAGCAAAAACTAGTTCTGTAGAGGGTAAAACCCCTCGGGACACGTGTCATGCATTCGGGAAGCCCAACCACACCGAGAGGATTGACAGCGAGATCTCGGACCAGCCTAAAAAATGAGAAGCCACACATGAACAAAGGAGAAGACTCGGAAGGAAAAGATTCGAACCATGTCGAAGGACCGAAGCCCCAGACTCAGCCTCGGAGCACCAGCGAATAAACCGCCTTACTCGACAGGGACTGACACCACCACGATCGAGTCCTTTGTCTTTATTAGCTGTAAACCACCCAAGCTCGGCCTATATAAGGCGAGCTTGGAAAACGTTGTAGGGGTTGGATTCTCTTTGGGTTGAACCTAAGCGGCAAGAGGGAGATTAGGTCTGTATCTCCTCTGGTTCCTTAGGATTATATTCATGTAATCACAACATCAAAATATATACAAATCTTCTTACATTTAGTCTTTGCTGTTATATGTTTGGTATTCAATTACTGTTCTGACTACCTTCGGTATTGTTCTTGTGGTCTTCGCACCATTGAATCTAAACTAAACCACTTTCAATGAGATTACCAAACAGGCGAATCACCTTGTCAGGATTACTTTCTATCCTAGAAGAGCTAGCATTAACGAAATCGGCTTCCATTTCCATTATCATGCGAATCTGTTCCCTCCGGCTTCTTGGGTCCATCTCATTGCTCCCTTCCTCCATTGGGGCTTTACCTCTGTTAGCCATTTCTTCTTCAAAAGACGATAGGATACAAAAAGGGAAGGAAAAGAGAGAAAAGAGCGCAAAACAAAAACTCAAGCAAATGGATACTAATAGGAAACAAAGGAATACCCCATCTTTTATAATAAGTTCAAGGAACCACCCAATTGTCGAGTCAAATCAAGGGACAGGCGTTACAATTCTGATTCTCTCGAATAACGCACCAATACTTTAAGACGCCATAACTATATATTACCCAATAAAGCATGCGCAGCTTTTGCAAATCCCCACGTTGCCATTCAAATTCCAAACCGTAGAGAAACCAACTGATGGCACCATCTAAAACCACTAAATTCACAGGTGGCAAACTTAACATCAGGGAACGATTAAAAACAAAATAAATCATAAAAAATATGGTACCAAAGAAAAAATAAAGTAGAAATGCAACGAAGTACAGACGAGGGCGGGGCTTACAACAAAATAGAGGCATCAACAACAAGGCCAAAAGTTGGCACATAGAAGAAAATAGGCAACACGAACTATGAAACAGGGTCCTGTCTTCGGTCACCATCAGGCATGGCAGAAAAAACCTCAGAATCTAGGATGAAATCATAAGAAAATTCATAACCAAAGCAGCAAGAAAAGCAAACAACAGATTCAATCAACACCATGACAACAGAGGGCAGTTTTATCATAACTTCAGCTAAAGACTCCGAAGTAACAATGAAAAACCGAACTAAGGAAGGAATATTCCAACAAGAGCCTATCCGGGTTGAACCGAAAGCAACTCGAGAGTTTCACGCAGGCCAGAAACCAAAGGCCCCAACAGCAGGGAAACACATAAAGCACCTCATCTAGGAAAGAGAATCCTCATACAAGCAATAATTCAGGGAAATAAGTGATAATTGCATCTTTTGAATGCAGCCTCAATCAAAATCAGGCCCCGGCTCATGGCAGGATGAGCAACAACATCAAACGAAAAAGGCTGTAAACGCTGAGGCAAAAAAACGCCATCGAACGAAAAAGGCTGTAAACGCCGAGGCAAAAAACGCCATCGAACGAAAAGACCTCGTTTAGTAGGCACAGAGCTGATGCTCATATAATTCGTAAGGGCCCTACGAATTATATGGCACGGTCCTCTACCCATAAGACACCCCGTTAGCGGTGAACACTTTGAATCAAGGCTAAAAAGCTGATGATGCAATATTACTCACTACCAAACGGCCACGAGGACCTCACGTTCTCGGGCGCCGAGGGGACGATAAATGGGATTAACATCTACCTATAGAGGAAGATGGAACCCCGAGGCAGTTACTTCGTTCTCAAAACCAGCAGCGAAGTACGCAGCTGAAGGACCCCTTATGAAAATTCAAGCCTCAAAAAGGGGGAGGTGTTAAAGATTTGGAGGGGTCGAACTTTAGGCCGCGATAAGAGAAAGGTACCATGTCTAAGCTCCAGCCTTGACCGGCACTCCCCCATCGTGTTACTTTATTATTGAGAAGCGGGGTATTCATTCCAAGTTCCTACATTTACTTAGGCCAAAGGTAACCAGGGTGCCACCATACCCTCCGAGGAAGATAATTAAAAATCTTCGGTACCTACCTAACGTATCCAGGGAACATGGATACCTACACTATCAATAACCAGTGTTTGCTTGAAACCAGTGCGAGTAACTCAAAGCCTTTGGGAAGGGTGATCCGTACGCCCCCACTAGCTCGGTCACCTTCTCCTACATCGAAGTAAGCCCCGAAGTTGCACCTCGAGAAGCTATACGAGTCATTTATAAACAATAACCTTCAAACCAGAATAAATAAACAGCAAAGCCAAAAGCCATGGTACTGAAGAACAAGAATAGCACCAAGGAATAGAGAAAAACAACAAATAAGCAAACATGATATCCAGCATACAAAAAGTAGCAGCAGGAAACCAAAAGTTGGAAAAGGGAACATACCCCCTATTTTACAAGTCATTTCACACAAGTACCCTAGGGATTCCCTCGGGGCGAAACTACAGGTTCACTACCATTCTTCATAAACGAAGGCGAAACCTGGGAATTCATAATGTCATTGAACTCATCCACTGAATCTTGAACCTCGACAACAATCTTAGAACCCTTATCGGAGACATCAATGAAACCCACCTCCTTCGGTTTATCGCCAGAAAGCTCGTTATCCACCTTCGGCCTCTCGCTATCATTTCCATCGCCTTCTGGTCTCCCGCTGATGATTCCATCAACTGTACTTAACTCCCGAGAATCAAAACCATCACCCTCCTTTTGCTCCAAATTAATAGATTCATAACCTTCAACTCCCAACACATCATCAGTATCGTCATTCGCTTCTTGAAAATTCTCTGCCAGCCTCGCCTCTCGCAATTCGGCAATTACTAACTCAACATCATCGGACGAAACAAGATCTTTATCAGACTCCAGCAAAGCGTCAGGATCGTTCAAACCGTCATGATAATAGGGTGGTTGAATGCCCAAATTCCTAAACAAATATCGACCATGTTCACGGCTAAACAAAGCAGTGCGCTCCACCTCTCCTTGGATATGGGTTTTAAGTTGTAGATCTTCTTCGCTTAAAGAAGAAATCTTGACATTCTTTTCTCGCAAAAACTACGAGATAGGCGTAGTTCCTCATCAAGTTTTGAAGCTCGCTCTCTGAACGTCAGCATCTCGTGAAAAGCTATCTCGCTCGGATGAGGCAACCTCAAAGCGTTTTTCAAGCCCCTTTACATTTTCCGTAAGACTACTCTTCTCTTGTCGTAAAAGTTGGTTGTCCTCATTAAGTCGAGAAATCTCAAGACCTTGGGCACCAACGATATCGAACAAGTAACTCCCATAATATTTTTGCTGAAAATAAGTTAAGAACAAAATCAGCAAACAACATACAAAAACACGCGCACGAGCGAAAAACAACCAAGAAACGAACTTACAGCTTCTACGAATGATTGATGATAAGCAACCGCAGACGCAACAGAATTTTTATCTAAAGAGCCGGAAAAAACTTGGGCAAGAAATCCAGACACGGAAGGATTTAAAGGGTGATTTTGAGGATCCCTCGAATGCGCTCTCAAAAGACTAGCCAGATCATTAGCTTGTGGACTACGATAAGAGTTCGTCTCTGCCAAATTCTGAGTCTCGGAACCTAAGCACGGTCGTTGAGCCAAGCCGCTAAGAACCGAAGGAACACTCACAGCAACCGATGTTGGAAGACCGAAAAAAAGAACCAATATTGGATCCGTACTCATTCAAATTCATCTCTAGTTGACCAGGATGTGAGGCACCACTAGCAGAAGAGGAACGCCCCTGTGAAGACACCACAATTTGGGAGTTCGGCATCCCAACTGCTTCATGACTAAGATTCTCTTCCCTCTTTAATCTCCTCAAAGTTGGAGACCTTTCATCATCGGTCTCCTCGTCATCCACCTCTTCCAAAAGAACGGTAGTCGGACCAGTTTGGCTTAGGGTAACAGCTTCGGTCGCAGGACTAATAGCCTTCGCGCCTTTCTTCTTCGTAGCCACAGTTTTTCCCCTTTTTCGATTCGGGTCACACAAGGTATTATTCGCAGCGTTACCATCACCGGTCGATACATCACTCTGCTGACAAGCAGCCAATTTATCAGGTTCTAAACAGAGGCAAATATCCATACCTATCGCATAGCTGAGGCAGGAAGTGTTTATCACCTGACCAATTTCCCCCTTCCCAGCAGGCGCCGACTTCGAAGATCTTTTTCTCTTCTTCGGAGCATCGCTTTTGTCTGAAACTCCCTGGCTTTTCATCTTCGCTTGCTCCGCTTTCTGAAAAACAAAACATGGATGAGAATAATCCCTAAAGAAGAATAAACAAAGAAATTTCAAATTACACCTTACCTTCAGTTTGGCTTGAGCAATCTTTTCTCGAGACTTGACACGCTCCTCCTCGGAGAAGAAAATATCATAGAAATTAACAACATGGAAATTATGCCCCTCCTCAAACTTCTTACGCTCAATACTTCCCTCTTTGTCCTTGTAGCCATAAAGAAACGGGAATTTTACCTAAGCTCACACTCCAAGGAGCCTTCTCTTTGAGCAAAGACTTCTCTACCTTGTAGTATTTGAAGAAATTATCGGCGGACCAAAACTCGGGAGGATGTTTGAGTTCCTCGGGAAGCTTCTCATAATAATACGACCTACCCTCCGAGCGAGCGACCCATTCACTGATGACTCGAATAGAGTTTCCATTCAATTGCATCACCCCGCAGGGAGGGTTTTTTGGAGTAAATTGCATAGAAAAGAGGATTGGACGGATTGTACAAAGGTATAGGAAGACCGGCGCCGAGTTGTTCGCCGGAAACGATTAATCTTCGGCTACCACACTCCTGAGAAGAAAGAAGCTCTGGGGATAGAATTCCCTTTCCCAAACTTTCGTAAGGAAAAAGTGACGAATCAAATCCGTAAACACGCGCCCTTTCTTCCCAACCGATCTTCTGAGGATCCACCATTTTGTAAGGTAACACCTTAGCAGGAGAAGCGTCTGACGAAGCGTTTGCAGAGGCACCGGCAGAAGCCTGCAGCGGAAAAGGAAAGTGAATGAAAAAACGAAGAATCAAACTAAAACGATGGAGATAAATTTCGAAAACTCACCATGATCTAAGGAAATACAGAAGAAAGAGATTCAAGCGCTTCGGAAAACAATAAAGAGCAAAGAAAGGAGAGAGGGAAGAAGAGGCGACAGAAAGCAAATTTAAATAGGAAAAAGGTAGAACCGATACAGCAGGTGACAGGTCAAAGAAAAGTGAAGATTTCGAAAAGCACTCGAAGTTACGTGTGTCAGTTGGAAATTAAGAAGAGGACACGTGTCGAAGAAGGCGTAGCGCCAAGGGTTTTCTTCTCCAAACCTCTTCGATCTTTGGACAAGAAAAGAGGCAAACTGTAGGGGGTAAAACCCCTCGGAACACGTGTCTCGCATCCAAGAAGCCTAACCACTCCGAGAGGATCAGCAGTCAAACCTCGGACTAGCCCAAAGAAGAAGAGGTAACACAAGAACGAGGAGCAGACTCGGAAGGAAAGGATTCGGACCACAACGTGGGGCCGAAGACCAAGAATAAACTTCGGAGCGCCACCGCCTTACTCGACAGGGACTGACACCACCCCGATTGAGTCTCTTGTCCTATTAGCTGTAAACCACCCAAGCTCGGCCTATATAAGGCGAGCTTGGAAAACTTTGTAAGGGTTGGATTCCTTCTGGGTAGAGCCTAAGTAGCAAGAGAGGGATTAGGTTTGTATCTCCTCTGGTTCCTTAGGGTTATATTCCATGTAATCTCGACATTGAAATACATATAAATCCTTATACATTTAGCCTTTGCTTTATATCTTGATTACTGTTCTGTTACCTTCGGTATTGTTCTAAGGGTCTTCGCACCATTGAATCTTGTCTGGAGTTACTGTGTGTATGAGTAGATCTGATGGATATGGTGTCTTATGAACCTATGCAGATTTTCTACTCGTACATATGGATTCAAAAAGTATAATCTTTTAGCCCTAACCATAATGTACTTGATCTTTTGTAATCTTCAGCGTCTTCAGATAAGAGTGTCCCTGCAAGCGAATATTCAAGGTATAGATAGCAAACTCAAAGTCACCACACATCTTGGTTTCCAGAAGGACACAGTCCAACAAGAGTTTGTCATGCAATTGAGTAGTATGCAAAACTTGTAAGCATATTGCATCGATGCTTCAAGATACTACACAATTTGATATGTTCTCCCCCTTACTCAATACACTAACTTTTGCTTTGATATGACAAGCACATCGATTTTACTTCCCCTATGACAATGTCGTAGTAGATATCAAGATTTTACTCCCCTTTACTACAAGATTTCTCCCCCTTTTTCCATAAAAATAGACAAAGAAAAGAAATATAGGAATCCTCATAAAATCGCAATAATCAATGTAGACAAAGGTAAACATACCTAAAACAAGAGATAAAA
>JAJJMA010181093.1:0-10145 GCA_023529015.1 Papaver nudicaule
CTTTGTCAATTTTAGTGACAAACCCAATATTACATATGGATTCAAAAACATAAAACAATTAAGCTTTATTCCAGGTGTATGATGAGTTCTTAAATTCTTTAACGTCTCCTTTGAGTCTTGATGTGTTCTTTTAACTCCTGTTGAAAATCTCATAGGCAATTCCGACAACATATCCAACTCAAAGTTTGAGCTTACATGAGTAATCTCAATAAACCCACATGTTGTTTGTGCAAAGATTAATAATCAGAGCAACTTTAAAATTCGTGTATCGAAACTTCAAAGTGATTCTACTCACTCTTACGAAACACCCCCTTAATCTTTATATCTCTTTTTGCCAAATTGGTACTAAGTAGCCCAATATTTACTCCCCCTTACTTCATACTTAAAAAAAAAGTACATAAGTAAGCAATACGGTGTTCTCCCCTTATTGTTGTGAGCCACAAGAACAAGAAACCATATGTATTATCCCCATAATTGTCATAAAAATATGACAAACCAGTTGAGACTCGGGTTTCAAGCCAACCATATTCTTGCATACCAAGTTTAAGATGATAACTAAGAAATGAAAACGAAGATTTCGAAGTTGATTCATCTTTGGAGAAATATAGATACAACTTTTTCTTAAATTCCACATCCACGCTCCCCAAAAAGATTTGTAAATTTGTAATTAAGCGCGAGTTCATTTAAGAACTCTCCCCTTGTGATGTTATTCGATAAAGAACAACAATATATGCCTTTACAAGTAAAGCCATAAACAAAGCATAATTAGACAAACAAATTACCAGTAATATGTATCCAATTTTTTTTGTTGATTTTCACTTTTCTTAGCCAGTTTCAGAAAAGAGTATATGATTTATTAAATCGTGAAAACCAAGAACTCATATAATCAAAAGTTTCTTAATCGTGAGAAAAAACATAACTTTTGTATTTTGACATAACTTTGAATCATCACAAAAGTAACGAATAAAGTCATGTATGCAATACATAAGATTAAGCGTGAAAAATCAAGTATTACAAACATCATTAATAATCAAATCTAACAGAACTTTTTCTTAATGAATACTAATAAAGTAGTACATGCTGCAAAACTCTAAAAAGCATGAAAAGGCAAACTACTATTGGATATAGTTTATATTCCTTAGGAAAAAGTAAGAACAAGTTCTCACAAGGAACCATCTAATTTATTTGAAAGATCATGATGAAGTAATTGATCTTCATTTATAGGCATAGGAACTTGTGGATCAGATTCCTTAATCTCACCCACTGATGCCTTATAGACTTATTTCATAAGCTCTTCTTGTTGTTTCACAAGAGCTTCTTGAACCGCAAGTGTTTTTAGAAACACTTCTCCAAGAGATCTCACTTCTCTCTTTGTTTCTCTGCATTCTTTGAGAATAGATGCAATTCTTTGATTTTTTTAAAAAAAGGTGGTTCATCCTTGTCAGACTTGGATTTCTTCTTCTTCTTCTTGAACCAGGGTTTATTTTCTTTGCTGACAATTGCTTTCAAAGGATCATCTGGTTTCATGGTATCCTTGTTAGCCATAAACTTAGGATCCTTGCTTGGTGAGGTAGTAGCGAGGGGTTTTACCATTTTGAAGAGTTTAAAATGAAATAAGAAAGACTCCAATTTTTTTTTATAAACAGATCTTTCAAGAATTTTCGAAGAGATATAGACTCTCATAACTATCAGATATGATTGATACTTATCTTGATATTGTACGATTTGGCGCAACGGTTCGCGAACCGTGTCAGCATTATGGACATCCATTGATGCGTATAATATCACTGTTATTTCATTGATATGTCCCACTTTGAGAGTCACCCAGAATCAATTTGTACCTTTTGTGTAGACAACTCTTGACCATAGATGGTGAGAATGTCATAAGATCTATGGAGCAGGGCTCAACATGATTATTTTTGTCCAGTGACATATTGAAGGTTATAATTAAGGGTTGTCAATTACTTTAATCAAATACAAACGAAAATGAAAATCTAAGACAACAAGATCTTGTCCAGATACACTCATTCCAATGGGAAGTGAATGAGATGTCAATCCTTCTTGCAACTAGTTCAAAGAGGAATGAGCACGTTTATGCTCCTTGTGTAAAGCATAATCCTTTTCTGAACTAAGTTTGCCTATTCTTATTCCTGACTTTTTTGAATTCTCAACTCCTTATGCTGCCCTTAGAGAGCTTGATTGTTTTCGATCTTTACCAGCTTCTTTGCCATTTGCAGCTTTGAAGATTCGAAGAACATTCATGAGTCTAGCAGCTTTTCTCTGAAGTTTGTCAGTATATTTGAATTTTCGTTTATATGTGTGATTTTGGTCACAATCACGTCCTTTCTTAGCACAGAAGTTACATCTAGTAAGTCGATGGTTGTGCTCGGTAGAAATGATTTTCTCTTTGCTAGGTGTGTCAACTGGAGATGTATCCATTGGGATGGAACATGAGTCCATATCATATTTGGAATCACCCGCTTAATCAGAATTATCACACACTGGAGAGAGTGCAACTTCACTTTCTTCATCATCTGAGCAGTAGATATCAGATGAATCATCAAGTGTAGTAGCAAGGGATTTGCTCCCAGTAGATTGGGGCATTCTTCAACAAAGTGGCCAAATCCCTTGCATTTATAACATTGTGGCATATCATCATCATTTCCTCTTTTATTCCCTTCTTTAGGAGGGACTTTATCATGAGGCTTGGGAGCTTACGCTGGGATTTTCTTAATGAATCATTTATTCTTCTTACTTAGAAGATCTCTAAGCTGATACAGTTGTATCGAGTTCATCATCCCCACTATGATTTCCAGATGTGGCGTTTCGAGTACACTCTTCGTTAACAAGTTTTCTTGTTTTTTCAGTAGCTTTAAAACCACTGTTTTTAAGGTTACATTGCTCATGATCGAATATTTTTAACTTAGCAACACGTTCACTTCTTTTTATAGTTTTGACTCGTATCTTGAGGGTAATGACCTCAGAATTTTGCACACAATGTCGCTCTCCGGAATAGCTTTTCCTAAGGTGCGACAAACATTCACTATTTCAGACAATTTGTGATTAAATTCTTCGAAGGTATCATCCTCAAGCATTCGAAGGTTTTCCCAGCAGACATAAAGTTTTGAAGCCTTGACTCTTTTTTCTATTGTATTCTCTTTGAATACGGTCCTTAATCTTTCCCAAGCCTGTTAAGAGGTTTCACATATGGCCACGTGATGGAAAAGATCAGGTGTTACTGCATGAATGATAGCGGTAAAACCATCATAGTTTTGCTTAGCGGCAAGAGTTTCCACCTCATCATAAACCGCAATGTCTTTGGAGACATACTCACCCTCAACAAGGATAGTTGGTGGTGTGTATCCTCTTTCGACGGGAAATCCCGAGCTTGCAAAAACGATCTCATAGCAGTCTTCCACCACAGGTAATTAGTGCCATCGAACTTTGGTGGTACGTTACAAGCTCTTATGATTTGTTCCATAAATCACGAACCTCGATAAACACAGACAATTACGTCTTTTAATGTGTTTACCGGCTCACGTTGTCTGAGTAAAAATCAAAATTTGATAACCTTGCAGTAGGAGCTAGAAGAGCCGTTGAATTATTGAATACAATCCCAAACTTTTCTCTGTAAAATCAAACTTGTCTCCCTCAGATAATTTCGGTTCAATTAAATGCAAAAGAGAAGCTAATTATACATAAATTAATATTCTTTCAGCGAGTGGAATTCCTAGTGAGAGTCAAAGAGAACGATAACAACTAAGAACGTCACTTGGTTCACGAACCAGAAGCACTTCTTGAGTTTAGGAACAATCTAACAGTCATGATTCGCGAACCAAACTTAGCGGAGTTTTCAGCGTTTCAAACATCCGTCTACTCGAATTTGAGCATTTTCTAGATTCGACTAACTCCACACTTTGATTCCCAATCAATCCGCCGATATGAAAATGTATAAAACCTTTCTCACCTATAAGGAATCAAGTCATTCTCATGGGAAAGGAAGTGCTTAATTAAAAGTACTTAAACAAAATCTTTAAAACTATTAAAAAAACAAAACAATCTCCATAAAATCCTTGAAGTTGCAAAATAGTGCAACAAAAAGTGCTTCAAATAATTGCTAATGGACTCGGACTTGTTCAGAAAAAAGCCAAGATATTTTAGATTGTTGATCTACACGAGCGAAAAAGAACTTTCCCCAAACACTTTTTAAAAATGACTAGAACCTCAACTCAAAGTTGAAAATCAGGCTCCTGGTCAACTAGGCAAGCCTTAACTTGTTATGGAGTACATGGTTTTGCAAACAAAAGCCCTCCAAAAGTGGTGAGAACATTCTTTTTTACCATCGTACTTCAGTGAGGCCAAGTCTAATGGGAGTGCTAGTGTTACGAAAAGCGTGGTCTATTCCCTGAATGCTACTTCTCTCTCTAGAAATAAGTAGCATTCGAAGTAGCATTGCTAGTTTGGCACTGAATGATTCAACGGTGAAAAAGTGAACCAACGCTCAATGGTTTAGCGCCAAAACGAATATTCTCATTAGATCTGATGGCTGATAACGTATATTTTAGATCTGATGGCTGAGATTATCTGGCGCTTTACCATTCAGCGCCCCACCGCTATATGATTAGCGCTAGACTGATAACTAGCACTGTATCTAGCACTCCCATTAGACTAAGCCTGACATCGACATATGAGAACTTACATGGGTGTACACAAGGTGTAAGTTTCGAGAACGATTGATATTTAATCGTGCGTGCACACATGAAATCACACTACACATGGGAGAGGTAGTTCTTTTAGTTGTTGTTTGACAAGCTGTTTATTTTCTCTTCTCTCTATCTCGCTTTGACTGTTAGAAATTCTGCGACTTAGGGCCACCACCGCATTGGTTTCTTCCTCTCCTCATTATCATTCTCTTCACCCCAAAACTCAAATCAAACAAATAATTTATAATACCCTAGTTAACATAATTGAGATCGGAATGACCTGTTAGATCACAATTTTGATGGGAGAATTCTTTCAGCAGAATAAGAAACAATGAAAGGCGTCTTCTCGGCGCCTGGGGATTATATTCATTTCAAATCTCAAGTTCCACTTCACAAGATCTCTGTATGTTTTCTTTCCTTAATTTCTTTCTTTGATTTTATCTTGTAATTGAGTTTTTTTTTTTTTTTTTTTTTTTTTTGGTTTTCAAAAGTTTGACCTTTTTTGTTTTTTGTTTTGACAATGAGCTGAATTTGATCTGAGATACTTAGGGTTTTAGCTATCTTAGATAAAATTTGATAGTAAAGAACATTGCATTCTGCTTGGTATTTTGGTAAAATTGGCATCAATGTGGAAATGGCGCCTTAATTTGTCTTGGAGCAATGTTAGATTTGATTGTAGTTTGTGGGTAGTCATTAGAGTATATGATCACCATCCTTGTCTCTCTATCAGTGTCCCTAGTGCCACTTATCAGTCAAACTTCAGTGTATAGTTCTAAAACTTAAGGCTTTACTTTGTCATTTGTGGCACAAAATTTCCCTAGATAATGTGCTGGCCCTTAGGTAGTACTGATGCTCGTTAGGCTCATTCGGTTTACTAAGGTGACATCAATCAGGCGCACATCACTTTTAACCTCCAGTAACATCTCCATATTGATTTCACTGTTGTCTAGCTAAAGGTTATGAACTTTTGGACCATTCTTTCTTTTATTTTAGTTTCGCCTAAAGGTTGTGAACTTTTGGATGATTCTTTCTTTATTTTAGCTTTCCCTATTGTCTATTTAACTTTGATTTTATTTGTGGGGTTTCTAAACAACTGCAATTAGTTGATTTTGTTTGCCGGGGCTCTCTAAATGTACATGACTTGAGGGTGAGTATGCTATAAGCAAGCGATACTACATATATGTGCTCGCAGTCAAACAATGTCATATATTCATCTTTTCACAATCTCAATTGATTTAGTTGTTTTGTTTGCTAAGTATTTATCAATGTTTCTTATTTAGTTATTTTCTTTCGGAGGAAGTTGCCATGGTCATAGAAAAGAGTAAGCGGCTAGTTCTTTGCAGAGTTGTTATATAGTAAATGTTCCTTATTAGGCTCTATAAATTATTGCAGATTGGGTCAAGACAATGGAGATATTATGAGTTTGGTCCAAGAGCGGTGCCTCCACTTATCTGTCTTCCTGGGACACCAGGAACTGCTGATGTCTACTATAAACAAATTATGTCATTGTCTAATAAGGTAGTATTGTCGACTGGTTTTATGTACTTATCCATATAAGCAGCTCCAGATGTACTCATGATTGATCGAAGTCTTCTTGGGAATTCATACTTCACAGTTATTTTAATATGTGAAATTACGTTTCAGGGTTATCGAGTAATATCTGTCGATATACCACGCGTGTGGAATCATCATGAATGGATTCAAGCATTCGAAAAGTTTCTAGACGCTATCGATGTTCACCATGTATGGAATAAACTACTTCCTGTCATCGTCACTGTACTTTATCCTCATTGTTGATTTGTTTATCTGTTATGTTAAAACGAGCACTGCTGAATTTTCAGAAATGCTACAGTACAGGTAGTTAGAACTAGAATATCAAATCTTCCATTGTGTAGATTTCATGTTAAAGAATGGAAAATCAGTTTAGTAGCAGAAATTGGATAGACCAACAATGGCAACGTATAGGTAACCTAAATCTTTTACAATAGGAAGGCAAAAATAATAACATATACATGTCTGATATTACCAGAATTGGGTTCTTGCATTTATATATCTTTGTGCAAGAAGATATTAGGAACTTATAATCTTTATGTGGGCAAACTTTCACAGAATGGCGATTATATCATTAAGTATGACTGTATGAGAACACTCAGCAATTGTTTATTTTCTTTCGAGCAGACAGTTTATGGCATTTGAATTTAACACAACTGCTCGATATGGTACAGAATCGCTTATCGAAATAAAAATCAAGTACTGAATATTCAGACTAGTACTTTTTACAGGTACATCTTTATGGGACATCCCTTGGTGGCTTTCTAGCACAACTCTTTGCTCAGCATCGTCCAAGGCGTGTTCGATCATTAATACTCTCAAATTCTTTTCTAGATACACAAAGTTTCTCAGCTTCAATGCCATGGGCACCCGTGTATGTAATTACAGTAATTTGATACATTTCTCGCTCTACTATTAGTTAACTGATCTTGTTGATGACATACTAGTGATTGTGAAATTTCTATAAGCTTGGGTTGTGTAATGTTTTATTTGCTAAATGTTTTGGGCGATCCTATACTTGCACCTGTCAGTAGTATTGATTGTTAATCAAACTATATTTCGACTTGCACATTAGCTTTGGTGCAGATGTTTCTCTCTTTGAAAAGTAACTTATCTTCAGTTTTCATTGAGCTCGTTTCTAGGACTTGGTTCTAGGCGTTATCCATTTGAAATGAATTTTATACATTAAATGCAGACCATACTAAACTGTCTTTTTAATGCTATGTCAATAGATATAAAATTATTTATAGAGATTATCATCAAGTATTATCACAGGAATCTTGCCTGTCTGTGGTCGTCAATGGGTTGATTTTTTACCCCATATTCGTAATATCAATCCTGTCTCCATGTTTTTCTTAAAATGCACTTCGTATACTGACTACTTTTGTCAAAATTTTATTTTTTGCCTTTCATTGCAGTGTTTCTTGGGCACCTTCCTTTATGCTGAAGCGATACGTTCTAATAGGAATTCGTGATGGTCCACATGAACCTTTCATTGCAGACTCAGTAGATTTTGTTGTTTCCCAGGTTGACCTTATATTCTATGTTATGTTTCTATCTTCAGTAGAGCAATCATCAGTCGATTTAATACAAAAAGTTATTTTCTATCAGCTTTTCTTAAAATATATTTAAATTCTTAATCATCCCTTGCCATAAAAATGAGGTCAGGATTCTCATGTTTGGAAAGAAAAGAAATTCTTACCTGTTTTTTAGTATTGGATATGAGTCATATGACATGTTTGAAGCTGAGATCCTTGAATTCCTTATGTTTTTGGTATCATAAACTTTGATTCCTATTCAGGTTGAGACTCTCTCTCGTGAGGATCTTGCTTCAAGGTTAACTTTGACATCCGGCGCTGCTTCGATTGGACCTCTCTTACTTTCAGATTCATGTATCACGATAATGGATGTAAGTAACCCGATTGTGATTCCTTTCTAATTTTCACGGATGTATGCCATCTTCCTTCCAGGAGACCACATTTCTATTCCAGATTTGTAGAATAGAAACATGACAGAGATCTTGAAAGCACTCAATAATATGATCCATGGATATTTCTTCTCTTGTCAGTAAATACCAACTAGTACAACTTTTTTTTGTAATTAATCTTCGTTAGTACATCAAAACAAGTCATAACCATTTTATTTCTGTCAAATTTATCTTGTACTTGGACTGTCAAACTGGTGGGTAAATTTTGTTTTTTACCTAAAAAAATGTAGATCAAGAGTTTTCCATCTATACATTTTAAGCCAAAAAATATCAAAGAGTTTGCTAGTTTGTGCACCAGTTTGCATTTTGTCAAAGTAAGAGAGACTGAGAGAGCATGATATGAGCTGATAAACGTCTCTGAAGTTCTTCTGTTATACCTAATGGTTAGTGTTGTCTTATATCTGTAGTACACTATTTTCATGCTCAAGCAGTATTATGTGGTAGAGTAAATTTGGAGCTTTTGATGTTTTTCTATTCTTTTGGCTTGGGCCAGTTTTTCTATTCTAATGTAGGAGTTCAATACTGTACGCTTGCTTACAATTTTGCCTGTCGTTAATTTTGCTGCATTTGCAGACAAATGATTATTGTGCTACTCCTCGAGAATTGAAAGATCAAGTGAGTGAGAAGTATCCTGGGGCAAGGCGAGCATCCTTAAAATCAGGTGGCGATTTTCCATTTCTTTCGCGTCCGGATGAAGTTAACTTACATCTTCAGGTACTGTAGATAAATTTTGTCAGTATCCCATTATTCTTCTCTGTTTGCATTTTATTATTGCTTCTGCTCGGGACATCGTATCAGTCAAGTGTTCATTTCTGTGAAATTTACATACAGAAAAATCCACATTTCTCCAGTATCCGCAAAAATCATTTTTGCTTTTCATAGTAAATACTTCGCTCATTTGGATTCAAAATACATGGCCATTTTGTCGCTGCGTTTGCAAAATCATGTAGGTTTTTTTCCTTGAACTAGTCAGAATCACACTCCTTAAACTTTGTGGCCTTCACAAACTTGCATAGTTATACCCAGCTCCTACCCAAAATGTCACTTTTATCGTCGTCTCAATTTTCTTGTGTTTCTGGGGAATGGAATCTGGCAGCTACATTTGAGACGGGTTGGAGTTGAAGCAAAGCCTGATATAAGTTTGCAAAACCCAAAGGGCAGTAGTGGTGGAGGTTCAAATGGTAAGAATAAGGAAAAAGAAGATTCTGACAACCCTCCAAAGGATCACATTAATGGATCACCATCCAGGGATGATAAGGATAAGGAAAAAGAAGGTGCCAATAATGACCCCTCGGATGTTAATAGCGGTGAAGGCTCTTCAAATCCTACCTCTGAAGATCATATACATTCCGCAGCTTCAGACAATGACGACATTGATGACTCCAATAAAGTTAATGAGACAAACCTAAAAATACCGTAACTCACTCACATGGGAAATTGAAGCCTCCGTTTTTGGATACTGGAGTTGTGGAAACTCGGTTGATATTAGCCTCTCAGGCTGTTGAATCTGCTCGGTCATATTCAGTTGTTCACTTACTGCTGTCATTATATTTAGGAACTTTGTACAATACTCCGGTGTCATAGCTTGAATTGTGTAGACAGAATGTGTAGTATGCGGGTTCAATATGTAGTCACTGCTTTGATGTGATTTGTAAACAGGTTGCCAATGCTTCTTTCTTTTTGCTTTTTACTCTTCCATAGGATTGCTGCAAATTGTGGTGAGAACATAAACAGAGATGTACTCAACTGTAGATAACAGAGTTTCCTCTTTATCTACTCTTCTTTGTGAATGAATAAATCTGTGCAGAAGACTTTTATCAACAATGTTAATACTACCATTTTGGATAAGAGGTGTTTTGAAATGGCCAATCTCGGCCAAACATTTTGGCATAAAAGTTTATTCT
>JAJJMA010181115.1:0-15614 GCA_023529015.1 Papaver nudicaule
GAAGCCAACCACCGAAATCAAGATGACCAAATAAAATATCAGTAACGTATATTAGCTCAAAACTTATCCATCCAAAATATTCAACATAAGAACTTGTCAAATTTGTTTGCTCATCTTTTAATAATTGGTACAGCAGACAAAATATTCAACATGAAATTTCATCCTTTTTTAGTAATGAAATAGGTATAAGTGGATGTATATCAAGTGCATACAAAACTTTCGACCTCACACCAGCTAACCAGCTGTACCAACATCCGACACTGAAACACAGGAAACAAACAAGTTGTTTTGTTATCATCAACAAGGTTCAAAGAATAGTTTCAAAGATTTATCTAAAGCCGGGATGAGAAGCACCTCAAAATTCTTTTTCAGCAGTGGTAAAAAGTTATACTAGAAGCGAAAGCATGTATCAAAATTGCAATCACACCTTTCAAGATGTCATGAAAATTGCAATGACCCCAGCAAGTATATTCTTCCTTTTAAAGATCGACAGGGTAGTGACTAGTGGGCAAATAATATTTGAAGGCTTGGTCACGAAAAATTTCCCATCTATTACATTCTCCATAGTGAATCCGGGGCTTGCTAGCTTCTCGGGTACTCAATGACAAGGCCTTCGGCCACACTTCTTGCTCTTGCATGGCCGTGGAATTTCTTCACTATAGCCAGCGCAAAATCTGCTACGGTTGCCAGTCCCTTGCTTGTTATCAGTGTACCATCAATTGTGACTCCGGCACCATTAACATGACTAGTTAGCTGGTTAATGATGGAGGGATGAGCCGTCACTCTTTTTTCCTAGTAAAAGAAAATAGTCGAAAAGGAATCAGTTTAACTTTTTGAAATTGAGCATAAATATAGAGAAATCAATCTACTTGTATGTTACCTTGATTAACCCTAGCTTCTGCAGAACTAGTGGAGATGAGCAAATCGCCCCATATATTCTTCCAGTAGATTCTTGTTCCTTGAGCATTTTCTTGAGAACCTTGCATTTCTGTATCCGGTCAACCCCTGCAGCACCTCCCTGAGAATTACCGATTAAGTTCTCTTACGGCATATATAAGAAGCAGTAACAAAACCAGCACCAATTAACATTTTTTGTGTTCACCCTCACCGGAAGAATAATTAGATCATAAATTGTTTCAGATGCAGCACTAATAGACTTGTCAGCAACAATATTTGTTCCTTGGGATGCCACAATCTGCATAGACCTTTCAACTGAAGCAACTACGATTTCCAAATTAGCTCGCCGTAGAACATCAATCAACGTTACCACTTCAATTTCATCAGATCCATTTGCTATTGGAATAAGAACCTGGACAACAATTAAATGAAAATCAATAGGTGAAGGGTGAAACAAAATATGAAAGATTTATCACAAAGTTTAAAGCACAAAGCACCTAACTGGAAACACTGAAGGATAAAGTGAGCACAAAAGATATCTATGCAATGACTTCCTAAGTAACAGCAAAACATGGGCGAGAAATATGAACTGCTTACACGAGGGATATGGTTAACAGACCAATCAACTTTGTTAAATTCCTCTCCTCTAAGCTGATTAGCATCAGTGCGCATTAACTGCAGTAAAAAATATCAACAGCTCTCAGTCACTTTGCTTAGGATAGGTGAAACAATTTTTTAATATGGCCAAACAAAGCAAAAAGAAAAAACCAATTTATACTAGAGTAACTAATAACAGTACTTACCAGTGCTGCACCAATCTCAGCAGCAACAGACTCCCCAAACAACTGAGCTACCAAAGAAAGAGCAAACTCGAATGTGGTACCAGGACCTCGGCTTGTTGTGAGCTCTCCCGAGATTTGAATGTTTGATTTAACAGCCCGGAAAGTCGGAAGCTCGTGCATGAAAGCTGGATGCCCAGTTGTCTTACAGAAGACAAGCAGACAACTATAACTTAATAAGACCCTCAATCCCAATACTACACTAATCGTGGTTTCTTATGCACGAGGTTCTAGTTCAACATTGAAGCCTAAATAAAATTTCACAGCTTGCAAAATCAAAACAAAAGAAACAAGCCATACCTGTTTTCTCTTCAGGAGACCCCATGGATTAAGAGTAACAGCAGGAGCAGCACAAATAGCACCATAAAACCGTTTCTCTTCAGCCTGTTTACTTGTCATCTTCCGAAGAATCTCGCAATCTCTTAATCGAGCAGACCCCGGCATTCCACCCTATAGTCAGCAGCTCAATTTCAGTAAAAGCCTTGATATTGAAATGGATAATACACATAAATTTTTTAAGTTAGGGTGTTAGAATTACTAAACAGGTAGTGCAATAAGATCAAATATTTGATTAGCACAAGTTGAGATTGAAGTATCTGCAACAAGTCTAGTTCCAGCTGAAGCTTCAATCTCAAGCTCCGATTCTACTGATGCTATGATTACTTCTGCACCAGCTCTTCGTAGAACATTAACCATAATCACTACTTCCATTTCTTCAGTGCCATATCCAATTGGTATCAAAACCTGGTTAAACAATACTTGAATCGTTAAAACCGTTTAAAAATCCCCCCCAAAGGGTTTAGGGTTTAATAATCAAGTAACAATAAAAACACCTTCTTTTTAGGTTCTGCATTTGGCGTCTCTGTTACTGGTTTCACTGTTTTTGGAGTTAGTTTCGGTTTGGAATTCGACGATGAAGAAGAAGTAGAGGGATTCTTTTGTTGAGTGGATACGGGTGCGTAGGTTAATGAAATTAGGGCTTTTGGAGTAATCACTCGGTTCCTTCGAACAGATGTGAAATTCTGAAGTGACGGTTGAAATGAAGATAACAAAGACTCCATTAATGGCGGGAAAGAAGAATAATCGGAGAAGAAATTGGGATTCCTGATGGGATTGGATTATGAAGAACTGGGGCTTATGGTTAAGGTTAATATGTCATGTACCTAGCTTTGTAGGAGAGTGATTGGTGTGCCCTTATCCTATTGAGTAGGTTAGCTTTAGCAATTCTTTTTATATTCGTTGGTTAGTTAGAGATTGGCCAGTGTTTTGGTTCCACGTGTCTTCACATGTGTGGGGTGAAGTCTGAGGCGAGCTATTTAGCCTTTCTCTCTCTCGGTTGTTGAATCATCCAGATATTTTGCTTATCACTGTAATGGCTTCTGCCATATCTGTTTCATTTTCCTTTCAATTAAATTCTGTTTTTATCTAAATTGTTTTATCTTTTCAATTCTTGGTTCATCTGTTCATTTCAATTTAATTTACTTGTTCAATTTCGCTGTTGTAAGTAGTGGTTACTAGACAAACCATTACAATTGGTATCAGATTTCAGCTACATCCATGGGAGGTTCAACAACTAATCGATCCGCAACGGAGAAAGAATTTGAAAATAGAGCTAAATCGTTAGAGGATCTTACCAAACTGTTGGAAGAGAATACAACCAATCAATTTGTGGAGGTCAACAACAAACTGGTTGATTTGGGGGATCAATTAGTGGATATTGGTGATAAGCTTGACAAATTCTTCAAGGATTCCAAAGAAGATGAAGACAAAAGAAGGTTAACAAACTCGGAGCTGATGGACGGGTTAATGAAGAAATATAAAATCATTTTTGATGAATCCGTCAAGGAGAGTCAAACTAAGCTTGATGAAACGGCGAAGAATAATCAAATTAAGTTGGATGAAGCGATTTTAACTAGTATTAAAGCCTTGCAGAAACAGATCAGTGACGCTCAGAAACTTTTTCCCCAGCAGTCAGGTGGTTTTTCTTCTTCTTCTAACTCTGGTTTCCACTCTCCTGGTAGCCATTCTTATGTTCTAGCAAATAGAGACCATAACCCTTTTCAACAAGCTGTGAAGTTAGAATTTCCGAGATTCAATGGAGAAAATCCTCGTAGTTGGGTTCAGAAATGTGACAGATACTTTCAGATTCGTCAAATAGATGAGCATCAGAAGGTCACCTTTGCTTCTATTCATTTGGATGGGAAAGCTGATCAGTGGTTCAATCATTTCCGTGTGGGTAAGGATCTTATGACCTGGAATTTTTTTCTGATAATATATGTGCTCGTTTTGAGAATCCTGCACAAGATAATTTTATTGGAAATTTTAATAAATTGTCTCAAATAGACTCTGTGGAGGAGTATTTAGAGCAGTTTGAGACTTTAAAATCATTTATGCTCATGAGCAATCCTTCTCTGTCAGAGAATTACTTTGTTAAGAGTTTTATAAGCGGTCTCAAGGAAGATATCAGAACACAAGTGTTGATGCATAATCCCACTACCTTGGCCCATACTTATGCTCTTGCTAGGATGCAGGAAACTGTGCTTTTACAGAATAAACACACCAAACCAAGTTATAGATCTTTTACCAATAACTTTCATACCACTAGACTTCAATCTACTACAACTTTTCCACCACCTCCACTTCACACTTCTTATCCACCTAATTCTGCACAAAAACAATTCACTACTAGCTCCAGAATGAGTCCACCATCCCTTCCAATAAAGAAAATTAGTCATGACCAAATGGACTTACGAAGAGCAAAGGGTTTGTGCTACTATTGTGATGAGGTTTTTGTTAAAGGGCATATATGTAAGAAGAAAACTCTATACATGGTTGTAGGGGAACTAATTGACTCAGAGGAGAATGAAGGTTCTGAGGAGAATTTTCAAGAAGTTTTGAACTCTCCAGTGGAGTCTGATATGGAAGTTTCTCTTCATGCTCTCACTGGTATTGTGTCAGCTGAAACTTTGAGGATACCAGGGGTTCTCAAGAAAAAGAGCCATTTTTGTTTTGATTGATACAGGTAGCACTCACAGTTTTCTTGACTCTGATTTGGCTGCCTCTCTTCAGTGTCCTATACAACCTACTCAACATTTACTAGTGACTGTTGCAAATGGAGCCAAGACTGTCAGCACTAGAGTGTGTTGTCAGCTAAGATGGACTATGCAGGGCTACAATTTTTGTGAAGACATCAGACTACTACCTCTTGGGGGTTGTGACATGGTATTGGGTGCTGATTGGCTAAAGAAATTAGGTGATATTATGCTTAATTTCTCTAAGTTACTTATTTCTTTTCATTATAATGGACAAAAGATTACCCTGACTGGTGCTTCAAGCAACACTTCTCTTTTCTCCATGACTAGTACTGCAGTTAACGATTTCTTTAAGAAACACACCCATGGCATTGTGGGCCAACTTTTTTCTGTTTCTGCTTCACCACCATCCCAACCCATTCCACCTGTTATTTCTCAGTTAGATAAATTTTCTGATGTTTTCACTGAACCACAGAGTTTACCTCCTAATAGAAGTTTAGACCATAAAATCATTTTCAAACCAAACTCTGAGCCACCCAATATGATACCATACAAATGTCCATATATTCAAAAATCTGTCATAGAAAACTTGGTTTCTGAAATGCTTTCCTCAGGTATCATTCAACCAAGCCATAGCCCTTTTGCTTCACCTATATTGTTGGTTAAGAAGAAATATAATACTTAGAGATTTTGTGTTGATTATAGGAAGCTCAATAGCATTACAGTGAAGGATAAATTCCATATTCCCATCATTGATGAGCTATTGGATGAGCTGCATGGAGCTAAATATTTTTCCAAGTTGGATCTTAGATCAGGGTACCATCAAATTAGGGTGCATTCTCCTGACATTCCCAAGACTGCTTTTAGGACACATCAAGGTCACTATGAGTTCAGAGTTATACCTTTTGGGCTAACAAATGCCCCTGCCACCTTTCAGGCCTTAATGAATGAGGTGTTTCAACCCTTTCTGAGAAAGTTTGTGTTGGTTTTCTTTGATGATATTTTGGTATATAGTTCCAGCTTACAAGACCATACTTCTCATCTGGAGGCTACTCTCAAGCTTCTCCAACAACACCAGCTATTTGCCAAGAAATCTAAATGTTGTTTTGCTCAGCAGGAGTTAGAGTATTTGGGGCACATTATTACTGCTCAAGGGGTGGTAGCTGATCCAGCCAAGATTGAATGCATGGTTAGTTGGGTTGTTCCTAAGACCATCAAAGAGCTCAGGGGTTTTTTGGGACTCACTGAGTATTACAAAAAATTTGTTAAAGGATATGGGATGATTAGTAAACCTCTTACTGGCCTTTTGAAGAAAAATGCCTTTGAATGGTCCACTGAAGCAACACAAGCAGTCAATTAACTCAAGCAAGCTATGACCACTACACCAGTGTTGGCTTTACCAGACTTTTCTCTTCCTTTTGTTATTGAGACTGATGCTTCTGGCACTGGCATTGGAGCTGTACTGATGCAGTTGAACAGGGCTATAGCCTTTTTCAGTAAGTATTTGGGGCCTAAAGCTAGGATTTATCTACTTATGAAAGAGAACTTATGGCTATTGTGCAGTCAGTAACTAGATGGAGGAATTATCTTATGGGTCATCATTTCATCATCAGGACTGACCATCAGAGTATTAAATTCTTCTTGGAACAGAAGATTACTACTGGGTTATAACAGAAGTGGTTAATCAAACTTCTTGGATTTGATTATGAAATAAGTTACAAGAAAGGGGTGGAGAACAAAGTAGTTGATGCCCTTTCCAGAAGAGATTCTCTTTGAAGGATGCTGCTGTACCTCATTTTTCTTACAGTGGTGGTGTCATCAGATATAAGAACAGGCTATATGTGGGTCAACATGCTAATACCAGACATCACATTCTGCAGTCTATTCACTCTTCTGTTGGGGGGCACTCTGGCATTCAAGCATCATATGTCAAAGCAAAAACCTACTTTTATTGGCCAGGTATGAAAAAGGATATCACACTTTTTGTGGCTCAATGTGATATTTGTCAGAGGAATAAGGGAGAGTTATCACATCCTGCTGGGTTGCTACAACCACTGCCTATTCCTGAACACCCATGGCAACATATCTCAATGGATTTCATTGAAGGACTACCAATGAGTGACAGAAAATCCATTGTGTTAGTGGTGGTGGATCGCCTGACTAAATATGCACATTTCATCAGCTTACACCATCCTTATAAAGCTGCATCTGTGGCTACAAAATTCATCAATCACATCTTCAAACTCCATGGCTTGCCAGCTTCCATCATTTCTGACAGAGACAAGGTATTCACTAGCTTTTCTGGCAAGATCTATTTAAAGTTTTGGGTACTGCATTGAAGCTTAGCACTGCTTACCATCCACAAACAGATGGGCAAACTGGGAGAGTTAACTCATGCCTAGAAACTTATTTGAGATGTGTTATTGGTCACAAACCCAAGCAGTGGGTTAAATGGTTACCACTAGCAGAATGGTGGTACAACAACAACTACCACACCAGCCTCAAAATGACACCCTTTAGAGCTCTGTATGGATACACTCCTCCTCATTTTTCTTTTCCCTGCACTTCAACTACCACTGTTGCAGCAGTTGAAGACTACATTAAACAGAGAAATGTTATGTTGGACATATTAAAGGAAAACTTGCAGAAGGCTCGGGAAAGAATGAAATGGTTTGCTGATTTGAGGAGGAAGGACAGAGAATTCGAAGTTGGTGATTTGGTCTACTTGAAGCTCCAACCATACAGACAAACTTCTGTCTCACTTAGAAAGAACTTCAAGCTGTCAGCTAGATACTATGGACCTTTTCCAGTAATTCAGAAGATTGGGGTTGTAGCATACAAACTGCAGCTACCTCCCACAGCTAGGATTCACCCTGTGTTTCATGTATCTCAGTTAAAAAAGAAGCTTGGCAGTGAATCTGTTCCTTCACCAACCTTGCCAGTGGTTGATCATGAAGGTCAGATTGTGGTGAAACCTGACGCAGTGCTAGACACTAGACTCATTGAGAGAAATGGTCTTCAGGTGGAGCAACTTTTGGTGCAATGGACAAACTCAACTCCAGAAAATGCTACTTGGGAGGACACCTTACACATTAAGGCTCACTTCAAAGATTTTCTTCCTTGAGGACAAGGAATGTTTTGAGAGGGAGGTATTGTCATGTACCTAGCTTTGTAGGAGAGTGATTGGTGTGGCCCTTATCATATTGAGTAGGTTAGCTTTAGCAATTCTTTTTATATTCATTGGTTAGTTAGAGATTGGCCAGTGTTTTGGTTCCACGTGTCTTCACGTGTGTGGGGTGAAGTCTGAGGCGAGCTATTTAGCCTTTCTTTCTCTCGGTTGTTGAATCATCCAGATATTTTGCTTATCACTGTAATGGCTTCCGCCATATCTGTTTAATTTTCCTTTCAATTAAATTTTGTTTTTATCTAAATTGTTTTATCTTTTCAATTCTTGGTTTATCTGTTCATTTCAATTTTATTTACTTGTTCAATTCCGCTGTTGTAAGTAGTGGTTACTAGACAAACCATTACATAATACTCTGGTTTTAAGCTGATCCCGTTTCAATTAAACTGGATACAGATAACTGGTTCGAATAAAACTGGGTCTCGATTTGCGGTAATCCGGTTAAAAGGGCCGGCTAATAACCGGTTCGGGTCTGAGTTGCTGTAATCTACGTGGAAAGCGGATAACCGTTATCTGCAAAATGTAAAGAGATGAAATTTTTTACTTACAGTGGTGATCTGGTGATATAAAAATGGAGTGAGAAGTAGAGCTTAAACAAAATACAGGGTTCAAAAATGTTTAGGAATTTGGTGAAGAGAGCTGCAGCAGCAGCAAATTCAACTCCAACAGTAAAATCATGTTGTAATAATTTCCTTATAAGAAGAGAATTTAGTTTACTAGGAGTTTTACAAGATGGAGTAGACAAGAAATCTGATTCATTTCATCGTAATTCTGATTCTATGGGAAAAATACTTTCAGAACTTCAAACTCATATTAATAAGGTGATGATCATAATCTGTGTCTTTTTTAAGTTATTTTGTGAAAATTTTGACCTAATTTTGATCGATCATTATAACAATTGGGTTGTATTTTCTAATTTAAGGTCTTAAGTGGGGGTGGTTCAGAAGCTGTAAAGAGGAATAAGAGTCGGAATAAGCTTTTACCTAGAGAAAGAATTCACCACTTGATTGATCCTGGTTCTTCCTTTCTCGAGCTATCTCAGGTTTGTGTGTAGAAAACAATTTGTTTCACTGTCAAATTCATTTCTTTTTTGGGAAAGGGATAGCGCGGGTGATCGAACTGCTGACCTCAAGTATATTCCCAGTTGGTTATTCTTTGTGTTTGTTTGGTCTAGTTAGTTCATGACTGTATACGCTTTTTCTACATGAAGCTTGCAGGCCATGAGTTGTACGATGAAGCATTACCATCTGGGGGGATAATCACTGGAATAGGACCAGTGCATGGTCGTCTCTGCGTGTTTGTGGCTAATGATCCAACTGTAAAGGGTGGTACATATTACCCTGTTACTGTTAAAAAACATCTTAGGGCGCAAGAGATTGCTGCTCAGTGTAACTTGCCCTGCTTATATCTCGTTGACAGTGGTGGTGCTAACCTCCCAAGGCAAGCTGAAGTCTTTCCTGACAAGGATAATTTTGGTAGAATATTTTATAACCAAGCACAGATGTCTGCTGAAGGTATTCCTCAGATTGCTATAGTTTTGGGTTCTTGTACAGCCGGTGGTGCATATATACCTGCGATGGCTGATGAAAGTGTAATAGTCAAAGGAAATGGTACCATTTTTCTAGCCGGGCCTCCTCTCGTGAAGGTTAGTTTTAATGTAACCAAAAATATGTTTATTTAGGCATTTGAGTATGAAACACAAGGAAAAATACTTTCAAACGTAAATGTAATATTTGAAGGATCTATTCTATAGGCTGCCACTGGAGAGGAGGTATCTGCGGAGGATTTAGGAGGTGCATCGATGCATTGTACTGTGTCAGGGGTTTCAGATCATTTTGCTGAAGGTATACTTTCTTATCCTGTTGTATGCCTTGAATAGGTTGCTTGATGAAGCTAAATGTACTGCGAGGAGGTTGAAATATATAAAATGATAAACTGAAATGTTCCATCGATTCTTACACTTATGACAAAAAAGAAATTACATGTTCAACTTACTATTGTTGCAGATGAACTGCACGGACTTGCTATTGGGCGAAATATAGTCAAGAATTTGCACATGGCTGGGAAACAAGGGATGACAAGTGAATCAGCAAGTGCTGTTTCTGAATGCAAAGAGCCATTATATGATACAAATGATTTACGTTCTATTGCACCGATAGACCAGAAACAGCCTTTTGACGTAAGGTCAGTTATTGCTCGTATAATTGATGGAAGTGAATTTGACGAATTCAAGAAGTTGTATGGCCCGGTGAGATTATATATGTTCGCTGAATATTGAGCTCTACGCATTCTTGGTTCAGTCTGTAGCTCGAATTCTGACAACTTTACTTCAGACTCTTGTCACAGGTTTTGCAAAGATCCATGGGCAACCTGTAGGAATTATTGGAAATAATGGCATATTATTTACTGAATCGGCTTTGAAAGGAGCCCACTTCATCGAACTGTGTGCTCAACGTAACATTCCCTTGATCTTTCTTCAGAATATAACTGGATTCATGGTAACTACTTTATTGCTGATTTCTGTTGATAACAGTCCTCCTTTAATAGGATAGACTTGGTATGATTCCTTGTTATTCAAGTCCATTTTAAGCCCATCACTACGTAAGTTAGCGAGAAATGCAGTCAAATGCAATCATATTATCATAAAAGTCAGGATGTAAAGATGGTCTTTCTTTCTTTTTTTTCAATTCTGTCTTGTTACGACTTTATTATGATCTTTTTCATCACTTGTCTAGGTTGGTTCAAGATCTGAAGCTAATGGTATTGCTAAAGCTGGAGCAAAGATGGTTATGGCAGTTTCTTGTGCAAAAGTTAATAATCCTTCTTATCCTCTGCGTCACTGCGTGTATATTTACAATTATCCTGTTATTCATGCTTTTTGTGAGTTACTAAGTGTTTAAATCCTTACAAACGACTCACATTTAGGTTATTCTTGAAATAAACATCAGAAACTCATCTTGTTGGAAATTTAATACCTTGTGTGGGTAAACATGCAAAAGTTGGCATTTTGTTGATTAGAACCACATTAGTCGTTACATTCGTAACATCTTGTTCATTGCTCTTGCTGTCCTGGCCAAGTTAGGAGTTTGTTAGCCAATCCCATATGTCGCCACTGCTCTTCAGCCTATATTACCCAAATCATAGGAGGAAATTGAAAGAAAAACAAAATCATGGACTGTTTCTTTCAAAACTTGAGTCAAATGACTAATACACGGTAGGGCTAGCATTTAAGGATCTAACTTCTAACATTTGTAATTGCATTTCAGGTTCCTAAAATAACAATAATTGTCGGTGGAAGCTTTGGAGCTGGGAATTATGGAATGTGTGGCCGTGCTTATAGTCCGAACTTCTTGTTCCTTTGGCCTACTGCGAGAATATCTGTGATGGGTGGCCCTCAGGTAGTCTGTTTACATTGTTTAGAGCACTTTAATTGCTCTATTTGGAAAGGCAACAAGTTAAAAGTTGATTGCCCGAGTAAGCAAGTTAAAATTAAAATCTGGTATCAGTATCTACAGCAGCAGTTAACTTCCTCATTTTGTTAATTTTTGAAGGCTGCTGGTGTGCTGGCACAAATTGAGAAGAGCAACAAGAAAAAGAAAGGAATGGAGGTAAAAGCTCTTGCTCAGCAACTTAGATGTAAAAATACGATGTGCTAGCTTCGATTATGTACCTTAACTTCTATCTGTGTGATTTTTGCAGTGGAGTAGCGAAGAAGAGGAGAAGTTCAAGAATAGAGTTGTGGAAGCATATGAAAGAGAAGGAAGTCCATATTATTCTACAGCAAGGCTTTGGGATGATGGCATCATAGACCCTGCTGACACAAGAAAGGTTTTAGGCCTCTGCTTGTCCGCTTCCGTGAAGAATGTCCCTGAGCAAACGAAGTTTGGGGTCTTTAGAATGTAAAAACAACTGCAGCATGAAAAGCTGGTCAATTTAACAAGAACATAGGCAATTTGTGTAGTCGGAGTAAATAATTAATATAGCAAAAGTTGCCTAAATTTCTCGCAGTATGCTTATGATCCAGTAAACTGTGCTTGGAAGTGTTAGTTACTACCATAAATTGCTACGAGTAAAATGTAACCATAATGCACAAACTCTCCCTTTTTTAGCTTAAATCTGAAACAATTCCTTGAAATAAATAATTTCCTGCCAAGACTTGGACTCTGAAATGTCACTTCTTTTCTTCATCACAGACCAGGGAAGGGGCCCATGTTTAGTATGGCCAAAACCTCCAATTGCTAGCACCCCCAGCCCTAGCACCAGTGGTAAATAGGCCACCAAACTGCACCGCTGCAGTGAGAACTAAAAGAGCATCAAGTATAAGTATGAGACCATCCAAGACACTGTAAATCCTTACATCATCAACCACCATAAGGCTCCATCAAGTTTGTTTCCACTTCTACAGGTTTCAAATATCTGAAACAGATGACACAGCTATAGAGGTCCATTATGTCTACAGCAACAAGTAGACCATTAACACCTTGAGGCAGTACTATTGGTAACAAAACGAGAGGGTAGCTCAACATTTAGACCATTACAACTGCAGCCTTTGGTGGGGCAATTTCAAGAGCACTCATTTACAATTATGCGTATCACATTGCCGAATAGACGTCCAGTTGACCCCATTCAGTACAAAGCCGATTTCGGAAATCATTTCAACCACTGGTCCTCCGCTGCCAAATACTTGGGCGATTCAAGACATTGCAACTAACACAGTGAAATCTGAAATAAACATTAATAGAGCAGCGAAATCCATAAACCCTAACCTTCATCATTATAACATCTTCTGGCACAAACTGAGTCTACCACAACTTAATCAACTCAATCAAGTCCCATGAAAGAATCCAGCACCCCTTGGTTCTTCCATTCCCGAGCTATCTCAGGTATATCCTAATCAATTATCCTTGTTAATCTTGAAAAATAGATTGATTTTGTCACAGAAATTTTCGTTCTCATTTTTGTGATTGATTTTCTAATAACCATCCTCTGATGCAAGAACATGCACACACACTTTTCTAGTTATTATCAATTTAATCGAAAAGTTTTATACATATGAGATTGATAATTCTGCTGCTTTAGGAAACCTAGCTAGCTTGGTATGAACTGGAAAAACTTACTTTCAAAATGAATGCTTATTATTGAATTTTATTCATATCTTTCAAGATTTATAGTAAATAATCACCCCTCTATTTAGAATTAGATCGGATGTTGCTTATTATTCCGATCTAACAGCTTCTTGCATTAACATTATTATTCAACACATTACATATAAGAATCAAAGTGAACACATATTACATACATAAATACTTACCAACATACTATCCAGCAGTACTGTGAACGTACTTCTTATGTTCAATTCACCAATTCAGACACCCAATCAATATCGGGAGTAAATTCTGGAACATCGTAGCTGAAATTTCTTACCACTTGACGATTACTTTCATTGTCGTCGTCATCATCATCATCTTCTTCTATTTTCAGTCCTCTAAAATTGTCTAGGAACTCCCAATCCTCTTTGATACTCCAAGGATGTTGACAATATTCATTTCTCATCATCACTAGTTCCATCTGTTGGGAGTAAACCATCCGCCTCTCAATTCTACTTGAACTTTCAGGGATACTTCCAACCACATTTGATTTTTCATTCTTAGAATGACAACTGTTCTTAGCTTTATACTTAGTTTCAGGTCTTAATTGTTCAACTGAATGAGCAAAAAAACACACTTTTCTTCTGCAAAACATGCCTGCATTACATAGACGAGTTCGATATCTAGAAGGATGCAACCAGAATTCAAAAATTCCATGAGCAAATTCGCATAATTCACCATTCTTACACTCTCCTGAACGGAATTCCGAGCATGCAATCCCTGAGTAACGAAATTTACGTGGATCACGACGTCTAGCTTTCTCATTCCGATGTGCATATGGGCATTCAGTCCAATCATGACTTCGGGTTTTGGGGCATTTCTTGATTTTGAATATGAACATCCGAAACTCATCGTTGGTATATACTACGTCTCCATCAATGTAAACTGAATTACCAGTCTCGAGGAGATTTGTTGTTGATAGAATTTCTGCCAATTGTGCTTCTGATAGATCGATAAAACTCGGATGGATTCCTCTATACATCTTATTAGATCTCACAGGTAAAAGCTCTATATGAAATTATCGAAGATGAAAAAGAAACACTATTCAGAACAACTGCATGCACATGCAAAAGAAAACTGTAAAAATAATTATGAAAGGGCTACAAATGAAAAACTCTTGCTAAAAACTGATAAAGATAAAAACAACTAGAATTGATCAACTTAAAAATCTGAGATATGAGATCAAGAAAATTTTAGAGAAATATAATTTTAAGTAGCTACAGATATGATCATCATTCATTTGGATGTATATTATAAAATAACATTTAAGTAATTCAGAATAAACAGAAACATAAAAAAACACCACCAATTTATGCAAAAATCAAAGGTTGTTTTACAAAAGTAACACTCAAGAATGAACATAGAGAAACAGAACTGAAGGAAAAGAAAGCTCATTGCTACTAGTGACTAACATCAAAAACTTAATTATTGTTAAGATAAGAAAACTGTGTAATTGACAATAAGGTCTTTAATATTTATAGTTTTTTTCCACTGCCTTCTTTAACTCAACTAGGGTTTAAAAGTAACCCACAGTTGGAGTAATGGCAGTTAACTTATTAACTAAAGTTCTCTTCTTTCCATTCTGTGTGTCTCTTAGATGTTTTTGCTTTCTGTGTCATTTTGAGTGACTGACTCTTGCAATATTGTTCTTTGAGTATGTTCTCTTCACCATTTATAGTGTAGAATTGGATAGGTGCTTTATGGTTATACCAAAAAGTTTGAAATTTGAATGCCACTTGCATCGGTAATTGACATTGTGCTACTAAAACTAAGAATCTCATTCTTGAATAAATTCAACCAATAAAAGTGAGATGATAAAGGCTACGGATTTGCAGCAAGGGTAAAAATTATATGCATGATCTAGCCTCTTCCATATGGCAGTATATGTATATATATAAACACCTCAGTTTGGCTAGTGTGTCCATTGCTCATCTCCTATCTATTATAGAGCTTTGGTATGTAAAATTGAAAGACTTGTTAAAAATTAGTGTTTCCTATGTCTTGCGTATCCACTTGTTGTGTTCCCGTGCTTCGTAACAAGGTAACAGAATTTGATGCTATGCTTGTCAGAACTATGTAGCTTACATGCCTTAAATTGGTTTGGTCTCTCAACAAGGAGTAGATTATCTACACAATACCAGGACGTACACAATCAGGAATATTGAAAGAGTTTTTTGCAACAGAAAATGAAAGTAAGAACAAACTAATGTGCTAACGTGGTTAGTGATCGCTAGTTCTTGTTATAGTTTGAGCACACGTGTAAGTGCCGTCCATTTTGTCTCTTTGTAAAATCTGATCTGAAGGATGAGGAGGTTAGGAATTAAGTTGGTGAGGAATGTGGAGTGTAGGAAACAGACAAAAAATCAATGATGTTATATGAAATTACATAAATTAGTAATGTGTAACTACACTCTGAGATATCGACACATGTATACTATAGATACATACAAGATGATCACAGACAATTCAGGAGGTTCAAGAATGCATTGTTCTGTGTCAGGGGTTTCAGATCATT
>JAJJMA010181133.1:0-12420 GCA_023529015.1 Papaver nudicaule
TGTGGCGGATGAAATTTAGAGGGTGAAATCGCCTACTCACAACTCAAGTCTAATGGTACTATTTACAACTACAATTTGAAGTAATGAAGTTTGTAGCTTGGAATTGCCAGGGCTCCCATAAGCCTGACACTGTTAAAAAACTGAGAGAGATCACAACAGGTTATAAACCAGACCTGTTATTCTTGTCAGAAACACTTTCTTCTAGTAAATACTCACAGTTCTTAATCACTTCCCTGGGTATGGAGATGGGTTTTATGTTCCATGTATTGGCCACAAAGGTGTCTTATGTTTGATGTGGAATTCTAACATTCAAGTGCAAGTCCTTATGGCAAACCAGAGTATGATCCATGTGCTTGTTCAGCCTATCACTCAACAACAGGAATGGTACTTCACTAGTATTTACGGACCACCACAACAAAGTGCTAGATGGGACCTTTGGCGAAGTTTTGGTGATTTAATCGCAAAACTACAGATACCGTGGCTACTTATGGGAGATTTCAAAGAAATTATCTGTCAACAAGAGAAGAAGGGAGGAAGACCATTTACTAATACTCAAGCTGCCATTTTGCTTGATTTCATTGATAGGTTTGGTTTGATTGTTTTGGGTTTTCAGGTTATTCCTTATATGTAGACTAACAAGCAACATGGACAAGATGTGATCCTGGAAGGATGGATAGATGTATGTCGAACCTGAAGTGGCTTGAAATTAACCCCCCCTGCCATGGTGACACATCTACCGAGAATAGCGTCAGATCATGCACCCTTACTTCTGGAGGAGACTATAATGCAGAAGCCAAAAGAGAGGAGATTCCAGATAGAACATTTGTGGGTTCTTCACCCACAAATGTGTCAGGTCGTCGACTCAGCATGGGCAGAGGATTTCGATTTCGATCCTGGAATCAAGCTTGTTACCAAATCTGAGACAACAACAAAGGCATTATAGAGCTGGCATGCATCCACATTTGGGCATCTTTCTTCTCTAATTAGAGGAGATGAACTGGAGATTCAGAAAGCACAAATTAAATGTGCAACAACCACTGGGGATGATCTTCTGTAGTTGCTGAGAGAAGAGGAACTTCGAAACAATCACCTCTTCTTTGTTAATTGCCTGATAACATACTGGAGACAGAGATCAAGGATACAATGGCTTCGGGAAGGTGATCTCAACACCACATTTTTCCACACCAAAACAACTATACACAAGATAGTAAATTACACCAATCAGACACATTAGGATGGGTGGAAGATCCCAATGAAATTGCAGACCTCCTTGTCAACCACTATGAGACGTTTCTCTACTCAACACCGGGGACTTCCAACTCCTTCGGCAGGTGACACCAGAAGAAGTCAAACAAGCGGTTTTTTCCATCGGCACTGAAAAAGCACGAGGTCTAGACGGTTTTACAAGCAAGTTCTACAAATTCTTCTGGGATACGACGGGGCACACAAATTGTTGAAACGATACAATATTTCTTCCAACACAACCTCCTTCACCAAGATATCAACCCCACGAATATTGTACTCATTCCGAAGAACGACAACCCAACAACTCCAGATCATTTTAGACCTATGAGTTTATGCAATGTGGTCTATAAAGTCATCTCAAAATTCATGGTGAGTAGACTTAGACCATTGTTGGACGCCATCATCAGTCCTTGTCAGAGTGCCTTTCCATGAGAACATATCAATTGTAGCAGAGATCTTCCAGTACATCAGGCACACTTCATCCAAAATACCGACGATAGCACTTAAATTAGACAGAAAGAAGGCGTTCGATACTTTGGATTGGGGCTTCATCCGCACTACTCTGGATACAATGGGTTTTCCGCGTAGATTTTTGGACTTGATCATGACGTGCATTACTTCAGTCTGTTGTTTAATGGAGTCCATCAAGGAAACATCACACCTCAGAGGGGTCTTAGACAGGGAGACCCCCTCTCCCCATATATTTTTATTCTGTGTGCAGTGGTCTTGTCTTCCAACCTTGCCATCCAGGAAGCAAATGGAAACCTCAAAGAGTTTAAAATTGCGAGGAAGCCTCCATCAATTTCCCATCATATGTATGATGATGATCTTCTTATTACATGTTCAGTAGATGGCAATTCTTGTGATACTCTCATCAGAGTTCTTGACGAATATTGTAGAGCTGCTGGCCAGAATTTTAATAGAGAAAAGTCCAGCCTAATTCACCATCCAAAATTGGGACAAGAATAGATCACGAATCTTCACCAGAGATTTAATGTGCCTACGTCACATGAGATGCCAATGTATCTTGGGGTGCAACTCAAGAATGGGAGACACTCGTCCACAATATTCTCCCACATCATTAGCAGATTACAGAGGAAGACCAAAGGATGGATTACCAAATGTCTCAACCCATCCGGAAGACTGCTCCTCATCAATACGTCCTTAACACCCACGGCCAATCATGTTATGCAAACCCATCTGCTATCAGATAATGTTCAAAAAAAGATTCACAAGCTCACAAGAGATTTCTTCTGGGGTCACATGAAAATGTTAGAAAACTACATACACTGGGTTGGAACAAGATTGCAAGACCAAAGTGTATGGGAGGTTTGGGGATTCGCAAAAGCAAGGTTCATAATACGGCGCTGCTTCTGAAGAGAGTTTGGCAGTTGAAACAGAATCCACAATCCCTGTGGAAATCACCACCTGCAAATATCTCGATGACAAGGCTTTTGGAACTACACTGCCCAAGCCTAAGGCCACGGCCAGCTACATTTGGAGGGGATGAACTAAAGTTTCTTCTGTCTTGCAGGAACACTCTTCCACCATGACTGGTGTTGGCAAATCCACATCCTTGGTTGACCGTTGGATCCCGGGTCAATCCACACAGGATGCCTCCACTAACTTTGAAACTCCAGCAAACAATATAGCATCTCTGATCAACAAGGAGACTAATACCTGGAACGACCAACTCGTGTTCCAAGAGTTCTCTATCCAGATTGCACAACAGATCATTAACATACATCTCCCTCCTCATCCACAACCAGACACTAGCATTTGGCCTCACACCAAGTGTGGACAATACACAACAAAGTCGGGGTAATGACTTACCTAGAAGAAGGAAAAAACAATTACAACAACAGAATTTGGAAGCTCAAATGCCCGGAAAAATGCAAGCTTTTCTTATAGAAAGCTATGAATGAAGGACTGTCAAATTTTGACCTCTTCCATTCGCGTAACATCACCAACACAGGCGCATGTCCAAGATGCAACCAATATAGGGAGAAGGCCAACCATATGCTTTTCGGATGCAAAGTTGCAAGGAAGCCTGGAGTTTGGTACTTGGCTATATCATCAGCTTACGAACAAACACCCCATCAACCTTTCTCGTGTTGCCACAGAAGTTACACAACCTGCTCGACATGAAGCTCAGTGAGGAACACAAGTGCCTTTGCATTCACGCGGCTTGACATATATGACTTTCTAGGAATGCAGTTATATACAACAGGCAAACCCAGACTTCTTCGTAAATCTTCCAGCTTATTGTGGTAATGTGGAAGGAATATCAATGGGCTCACACTCTCATCATACCTTATTTACCACAAGGGGCTCCACAAGAAATACTGACCAACACTACTTATATATGTACCGTCATCTCTGTTGCTTGGGAACCTCCCTCTTCGGACTGGATCAAAATCAACATGGATGGGGACTCTAGAGGGAATCCAGGACCAGCTGGAGCAAGCATGATTAAGAAAACATCCAGTGGCCAAATCATCCAAGCACTGGCGACACCATTAGGCCAGACTACATTAATAATTATTGAGACATGGGGATTCCTTCTTGCAGCTAGAATGGCAAATAGATTATGTTGGGATAAAGTTTGGTTTAAGGAGGACTCTAAAGCAATGCTACAACTTTTCGAGAAGATTGATGAGGCTCCGTGGTACTTACAGGAGATGCTGAAGGAAATAAAAAACCTAATAATTCCGTTGAGGAAAATCACTCATGGTTACAGACAGGCGAACCAGGCGGCAGATGAGCTTGCCAACCAAGCGGTCAGGAAACTACATGAAAACCCTCTTTCTACTTTTACTTATATCTGGGATTCGGTGGTACCCCAATTCTTGTCCCAAGTCATACACAAACACAAGAATGCCATAGGTACACCAAGGATTGTAAGAGCTAATCTTTTTTAATAAAATGGCCTGGCCGACCTTTCAAAAAAAAAATAATAATAATGTAAACACCTAAAACCTCATATATATATGAGGGAGGATCCACTCACACTTCCGGCATTTTTTTTTTATAAAACCCATTAACACAATAGTCGTGGATGTGGCAGTCCCTGTTGGGTGGGGTAGCGGTGGTGCATCTGGGAGATGAGGTGGAAAAAACATGTGTGCCCATGAAAACTCCTACTGTAACTGAACTGCACGCAACCAGAGAGACCACAAAAAAGAAGAATTAAGGTGATATAGTCTGGTACTTTAAGAGTTAGTAGCTGAGATATAGTAATATATTGGATATTGATCACAGTCAGTGAATTGTTGAAACGTGGGTCCCTCGCCAGGTAAGAAAACAGGTTGAGCCACGTAGATTGCTCAAATGGGCATTTGAGAAGGAGGTGTTCAACATTTTCTGGTGTCGTCTGGCTACTGGACAAAGGTTGGAACTTACGAAGTTGATGCGGTGAAGGAGTTTGAAGGTAGCGAAAAACTGTAATTTTGGTGAACATGGTAATATCCATAAGAATGAGGAAGAAGGTAGAGTATTGTGTGGAGAGTGGGTAGTTTGTGAAAGCAGACATTGGTAACCATAACTGGTAGTGTAATTACCTGATTTGGTAAAAAGGCCAAATTATCTTATCATGAGGTCCATTGTTTGGCAGGTGTATGTTAATGATCTTAGTAGTAGATTCTGGAGGTAGCATGTTTACATAGTCCTGGTGCCACGTGTGTTATATTGGGTCAGTCAAATCTGCAACCGATTTCAAGGAACCAACTTGGGTAGGGTCTAGAGATTAACCATAAAAAACAAACCATTGTCTATACGGTGAAAGATATGTTGTTTGAGGGTGCAAATGAGTTTAAAGTGTTGGTGCCATGGAGGGCTTACAGAGGAGGGCGAAGCAACGTTGTCAGAAAAAATGGATGATTGTTTAAGGTATTTTTCTCGACACATGGTGGCCCAAATTGAGTTTGGTTGTTGGTGGATAAGCCAATGTCGTTTCATCAGAAAAACCTTATTGTGATCAACACTTTTCCTAATCCCAAGACCCCTCTTTGTTTCCTAACCTGAATTATTTTTTCCCATTTTAAAGTGTAATTTTCCTGGTTGAATTGCCATGTCCCCAGAAAAAATAAGGCGAAGTAGTTGTGTTTAACACTCCTGATTTACACGATTGACATAGGATGATACCAAAATTATTTTGGTTGATACCATCTGGGTAATCCAATAATCATGTATGGTAACTATGGTTTAGATTATTTTATCCTATATGGTTTGGTATCACCTATATCAACTTGATATCAACCTAAATTAATCGTGTTAATTAATTTGGTACCCCTATATTAACCATGTTAAAACTAATTTTTTTTTTTGAAACTAAATTATACCGTCTTCCATCTCCATTATACCACCCAGTCCCACCACTGCCGATGCTCCTGCGAGTTTCTTCATCCCAACTTTATTTCAGCACGTCCAGTGAAGTATTATTAGTGATATGATCCTCTTGTTTATTATATCTGAATTGTTATTATTGTTTAGGTGCCAACACACAAATAAAAAAATTAATAAAATCAATTGATAACTTAATAATTATTTATCAGAATTAATAATAATATTTTTTATTATTATTCTGCAATACTGAAGAATTTGACATGGAAGGTAGAGTTAACTTGTCCCTTTTGTGACATAATCAACTCCGTATTCAGCTTGTGCTTCCTTGGTTGGTTCCTCACGAGTCTCGCTGATAGACTAGCACGACAACCTGTTCATCTATTATGGTAAGGGCCGCAATCTGTGTAAGCCTATGTAAAAAATTAATTAAAAAATAAATCTATAGATAACTTTAAGAAAATGGGGAAAGTTTTTTTGTTATTATAATACTCCATAATAATCAGGAGGAGAGGGAAACAAAAACAACGTCACTGTTTCTCTCTCTCTCAAAACTAAAACAGAAGAATAAGAATTAAGAAGAAGAAGAAGAAGAGTTTGGTTTTGTGTAAAGATATAATCTCCTCCATTGCGGAGAAACCAATCATGGCAGCAGAGACATCAACGAGATCTGGCAGTAGTAATAGTAGTGGTGGTGCTGATTCATACATCGGCAGTCTAATTAGTTTAACATCTAAGTTTGAAATCCGTTACGAAGGTGTTCTTTATAACATCAATACTGAAGAATCCAGCATAGGATTAAGAAATGGTGAGTTATTCTTATCTCCCTCCTCCTTTACTGGGTTTAGGGTTTTCTGATTCATAGGTTTTTCGGATCGTGTTCTGGGATCTGGGTTGCAATTGGTGCGATTCTGTTGTTTATTTAAGGTTTCAATTATACGAAATTTTTGGGTAATTGGGTGTTTATGCAATATGAAATTGAAAACTGTAGCTCAGCAGATTTATTTAGGGAATTGTCTAATGTAAAAACCTTTTTTTTTCCCATGTGTGTGAATGAAATCGGGTTCAAATTGTGTCTGCCCAGGCACCGTTTCTGTTCTTATCAAGTTTCTTCTTAGAATTACTGCAAGCTTAGTGAAGAAATTTCAGATGGGTTTTCACTTAATTTACATTGGTTACATCTTTTAGCTATAGTTCTGAACCGTAAACTATACTTGGTATATCGTTGTTTTCATCTTATTATGCTGATATAATTTGATTGAGTATTTGAGGGGATGACACTGAATATACTAAAATTTGAGTTCTTGTGACTAGATGAATTGCTTCGACATTACTGTTTTGTAGATTCAGATACTAGGATTTTGAATGTTTTCGTGGTTTTAGTGGTGCCATGTGAATTCAGTCGTGTTTCATTGATTGTTGGTCCGAACTCTGAATTTGACTAGCTAGAAACTGTATGTCTTCTCTTGTTTATACAGCGCCTCCCTTTCGTTAGTTTTAAATAACATTAATTTCCTAACCAAAAGCTAAAAACTACTATTTGGGTATGAAGTTTGAAAAGTTTGAGGTTTGAAGAGAGCTATGCATTGTTACAGGTCATTTGCTTTTGTCCCTACCCCATCTTAGTTAGGGTCATTTTATACTCACAGGAGTTCTCTTACATGATATGCTCTTTTCCTATCGCATCCTTTTCTTGTATTTATTTACTTCTTTTTTTCATGCAGTATTAAATATATGAGCGCATGCATAGTTTTGACTCAAGTTTATCTTTTGTTCTCTTTGCAGTAAAATCATTTGGAACAGAAGGACGCAAGAAAGATGGCCCCCAAGTCCCTCCGAATGACAAAGTTTATGAATACATATTGTTTCGCGGGAGCGACATTAAGGTTACTTTTACATTCACAGCCACATGCATATATGCCGAGAGTCAATTAGTTGAAATTCTTAGTCAAATGTCAAATGTTGATGCTGTTAGTCGTTATGATTCCAAGTTTCAGCTCATATGACACAGATTCTTTTGGTCTGAAAAACCCCTAGACTTGTATGGTTTTTCTTCCCTAGATTACTTGATTTATGTCAGACTGAACAACAGATAGCTAATGTCGAGTGTGAGTAAAAAAGAAAAAAATGATTATGATGAACTCAACTGTTTAATATTTTACCATTTCTTATTAATGGTAATAAGTTTTTTTTTTGTTGGTGTGGATTTGTCCTCATGTTATTATGCGGTTTTACCTTACCTGATCAATCTCGTACCCTTGTCCTGTCCTTGATGGCAATGGCACTCAACCAACCTACCAGCTCTTATGCTTTTTCATGTGGTTGCAGGATTTGCAGGTTAAATCTTCACCACCTGTTCAGACAACAGCTCCTATCCACAATGATCCGGCAATTATTCAGGTAGTTGAATGTACTTAAGTGTGTAAAGTTCTGATGCATCATATACATATTTTAGTATATATATAGCCTTGATGGGGTTTACTTTTTCTTATTCTAAAATTTCTTGCAGTCACATTACTCTCGACCACCACCCGTGTCTCCCAGCTTTCCTCCTGCTGGTAGTGGATCTATCCCAGATCTTACTCTCCATCCTACGCAGATTGGACAGCCTAGGCCAACATTCCAGGGCGGACTTCCTTTATACCAACCTGGTGGAAGTATAGGTTCGTGGGGCTCTGCACCTCCACCTCCAGCCGGTAATGGCACTGGGCTTGCTGTGCCCATGTATTGGCAAGGATTCTATGGACCCGCAAATGGGCTCCCTCCTATGCAACAACAATCTCTGTTCAGACCACCACCTGGCTTGTCAATTCCTCATTCGATGCAACATCCTGCTGTTAATTCAAATTTAGTGCCTTCAAACTCACCTCCTTCAAGCTTGCCTCCTTCAAGCAATCCCGTTTCAAATGTTCCAGAAATGCCATCGTCTTTGCTAGCCCCTGTTAGTAGTAGTTCACTGAGTTTAACCTCCAGTTCTCTGGCACCTACTTTTCCCTCAACTTTGGTCAATGCCCAGTCACCCGCATCAGCAGCAGACACGTTTCCTGTCCTGATGCCAAACAGGGCTCCTACTACTGCTTCCACTATGGATATGAGTGCAACTGTTCCTCCAGTGTCTACCAAACCTATGACTGTTGCAAGTAGTCCATCTGTGGGACATCAAACTCTTCCTCAGTCTGTGTCATCCATTGCTGGGACATCAGGTTCAAGCCACAAAGAGACATCTGTTCCATCTTTGGTAACACCGGGACAGCTATTGCAGCCTAATTCTGCTGCTGCACTTTCTTCATCCCATTCTTCACCACCAACCCGTAAAGATGCAAAGGAGGTCCAGGCGCCGTTGCTCTCAGAACGCGCTGCAACACCTCCAAAAGAACTTCAGGCACCATTGTTGCCATTACCTTCATCTTCTGGTCAAAAGGTACGTCCTGTTATATCTGACATTAATTGCTGATATTTTTTGGCTTTAATGAGTATTTATTTGCCAGTTGGTTGGTGATTCCTACTCTTCTCTTGTTTCAGGAGATAATTGTTGTATGCCAAGAGATTTTATTATCTGTTCCCCTTGTTCTTTTACTAGACTATTTCTTGTCCATGCTACTCTATTGAAAAGTAGTTTTATATTATGTTGACTGCAACATGATTTAAATTTTTTTCTGTATACCTCCAGCCAAATGGATCAGCTACACAAACGCGCAACAGTTACCATAACAATTATCACAACAATTACCATAACAATTACCATTATAGGGGGCGTGAAAGAGGAAGAGGAAACGGGGTAATTTATTCTCTATTTATCCCCCCTGCAGTACCTCTTGATCATAGTATTGGAAACTAACTTGACCTAGCTTTGATACATTTCAGTTTTCACGTCCTACAACGAAATTCACAGAGGACTTTGATTTCATGGCTATGAATGAGAAGTTCAAGAAGGACGAAGTATGGGGTGATCTCGGTAAAAGCAGCAAAGCTCAGTCAGGGGACGAAGAGGAGGATGATAGAGATTACCTGAATGGAGAAGAAGATAGTGGATCTGCGAAAGTTGAGGCGACGGTAAGATCATAAACCTACCCAATCTAAAGTTTGTAACTTGTGATTGTCATTTCCCCATGAAATTAGGTCATGACATGAGTAACATAAAAATTTGTCATGTTTCTTCCAGCCCGTGTATGTGAAGGACGATTTTTTTGATTCCCTCTCTTGCAATGCGTTTGACCGTGGATCCCGTGGTGGAAGGACCAAGTTCTCTGAGCAAATAAAAATAGATACCGAGGTAATATTGTGTTTCTTTTTGTTGTGAAAGGCTTTGATATCTTCCCCTGCTTGATTACTTAAAGAGTATTTGGTTGATTAAAGTTTTCCCTGTCTTGGCGTATGTAGACTTTTGGTGATTTCCCACGGTATCGCGGTGGTCGAGGCCGTGGACCAGGTCGTGGGGGACGTTCGAGAGGTCCCCACTATGGAAGGGGTTATGGCTATGTTGGCAGGGGTCGTGGACAGGGACAGCCCATGCCGAACCGAGGAAACTAGTCTAAGACAACAGGCATGATTTTACTTTTATTAGATGTGTGCATGTGTTGCACATTGTATGGCAACTTTCAAATAATATGTTTTATTCCAAACTGGTGTTTAAGATTTTTACCAATTGTTTGTGTACCTTATATGAAGTAAATAAAGATTGAAGATGAAATATTCATGGTCATCCAGTTCTTGGCTTCATTGAGTCTCATAGCGCTAGATTTGCCAGCTTTCGGATTTGTACTTCTCACTTGCATAATGGTAGCCTTGATACTGCTCACTAGTAGCCACGAGTTCATTGGCAACAAAGTGAAGTCAGCAATGAGCTAATCTCAACTACCAAGTTGAATTTTTTTTTTTTTTTTGGTATTCAGCCTGTAAAGGCCACAAACGGAAAGAAACACAAAGAGTTTAGCCTGAGGCTACAACACAAAGAGCAGCATGGCAGGAATATGAGAACTAGTCCATTTGTTTTGGACGTTGTTGGAAAAAACAAGCAGCAGCAGCAGCAGCATGAGCAGCATGAGCAATGATATTAGCTGGGTTTGGAGTGAATGAGAACTCCACTTGTGGTGTTGATTCCAGTCCTGCTCTTAGAGCAACCACAGCCATGGGAGACCCAAACCCCAAATCTCAAACCCAGATATAGGACTTATATTTTGGTTTAGGTCAAATTTCCAGTGGTAGACCGATCCTATAATCCCAACGGAATCTTTAATGTCGCCCAAAATAAGACGCTATTATTAACAACGTTTACAAATACCACGGTTTTATTATTTTCGCTTGAAATGGCGAGATTAAAAATGGCGTGAATGACCCAAGGAAAGTATTAATAATAACGTTTTGTACAAAACGTTAATAAAAATCACATCTAGTGGCTTGGTGAGATTGTTAAAACCGTCTTAAATTTTTGTTTTAAATTCAACGAAATTATTAGTCTCGTTTCGAAAGAGCAACGGTAATAAAAATCTCGTTTTGAATAAACGAAGTTATTAATCTCGCTGATGGTAGCGCTGTTAATAATATCGTTTTAAGGTGAATTTATGTTAACGTATTAGTTTTGAAAATTTACGTTTTATACTCCACAGTATTATAAACTGTGTTTTAGCAATGGCGATATTATAAATTTCGTTGCTTCGCTTCATACCTAAACCCAAATTTTATACCCAATTTTTTTTTGTCCTATCCCATATTTAGGATTATAGGACTATGGTTGTGGTTGCTCTTATGCTGTCAATGAAACTCCAAATCTTCCAAGGTGATGATCTTGATTCCCCTTTTAGCACTTTGGTGATCACCTGACATTCCCCGATGATCAGAGTTATGGTTCAGGTGTTGAACTAATTCCATACCAAGAGAGAAACCATCAGCTTCGGCAACGATTCCGCAGTTGGCTTGACCTACTCGTGTCCACAAATCAAAGCACCTTCCGCTACTATCTCTGCCCACGGCTGCACAAGCGTACTGACCATGATTATAAGCTACATTGACGTTGATTTTTATAGCATCAGGAGCTACGTTTTTGATGTCCCAAAATCTCTTCCATGGGAATGTAGTATCAGGAAGAGAAGAAGGTTCGCCACTTTCCTCAATGATTAGCTTCTGGAATGACTGAGGAGTGAAGTCATCATGAGTAGTGAGCTTCCAGATTAGTTTATATTCATACTCTCTGTTAATGTAAATGCTGTTGATCTGATTGACAGTAAAAGAGTCAAAGTACCTAGGCAGAATGTTCAAATCCCAAGTACCAGAAACTGAACTAATGAGCTGATGCTCTTTTCTTATATTAGCAACGTTAGAACCTTCATGTATAATTCACGGAGACGGCGAATTAGGAATCCATGAATCATGTAAGTATTAATCTTTTGCCCATCGCCAATGAGCCATAAACACCCCTTCTTAAGCATTTCTCTACTGTCAAGTATAGCTGCCCATGTATTAGAACATCTCTTGGGTTTCTTGACTTCCCAAAAAGAATGAGCTCCTAGATATTTGCTCTCGGAATTGAACACCACAAAGAAGACTGATCGTTGATGAATCTCCAAGCAAGGTTAGCCAATAAAGCTTGGTTGAGATCATAGAGATTGTAGTCCCAAACCTCCCTTTTCTTTAGCAATATTGAACCTTTTCCACCTGAGGTAGTGCATTTTCTTTCTGTCTCTTGTATGACCCCACCAAAAATCTCTGATAATTTGCGTGAGTTTTTATAGCACGGTTGTTGGGACAAGACATGTATCCATGAAATAAACCGGGATAAGAGAAAGAACAGCTTGTATAAGGGTTGTTCTCCCTGCATGTGACAGTGTATTTATTTTC
>JAJJMA010181138.1:1862-15599 GCA_023529015.1 Papaver nudicaule
TAGGTAGTCTGCTTGCGTATACAAGTATAAAGTATACTTTTTGTGAATGTAAATGGAATCAAATGAGAAATGTAAATGGTTTTGAACCAGACTTTTTGTGAATGAAAATTGCATATTTTGAAATGAAAATTGCACATTTTGTTATTTGAATTTCCAGGTGACCAGAATCTGGCACCTTCAGGTGACCGGAATATGACACCCTCCGGTACCGGACTGACATCCGGTGACAGAACTGACATAAATCCCGGTGACACATGTCATCTTTGTGGGACAGCTCGGAGACACGTGTCTTCCGTTCAATGGTCTGCACTACGACACGTGACATCCATTAATTGGTGTCCACGATGACACGTGCCTTCCAGTTATTGGATAGCTCGGAGACACGTGTCGTACAGCAGTTGGCCAATTATCTGCCACATGTCATCCATTCATTAGTTCGCAGGTTGCCACGTGTTTATCATTTATTGGCCAGATTTTTTACACATGTCGCCCATTTGTTGGGCAGCTTCCTGACACGTGTCGTCTATTGGTTGGCCAGTTCTCTGACACGTGTCATCCTTTTATTGGTTTTTAGACAGACACGTGTCGTCAATTTATTTGTCAGCTTTTTGACACGTGTCGTCCATTTATTGGCTTGCTGATCGACACATGTCGTCCATTTGTTGGATATCTCTCTGACACGTGTCATTAATTAGTTGGTTCAGCTCTTTGACACGTGTCTTGCATTGTTGGCAGGCGGTGCCACGTTGTCGCCAGCTCGGTGCCACATGTCGTTTCAGGGTAATTTAAAAGAAGTGTTGCTGAATTAAAGCAGCACTTATTTGTGTTGTTTTAATTAATTAAAACAACACAAATAGAGTGCTGCAAACACCCCCCAGCACATTTGCAACATAGGATTCTTAACACTGTATTTGTGTTGCAATAAATCAGCCTGAATTTTTAGCAACACTTATAGTATGTTGGTAAACCCCCCAAATGGTGTAATGATTGTTTTATTGACTTCAAGATAGGAATCCAACAGACCAGAGATAATCTTATCTTATTGACTCATTGAGAATCGTTAGATGGAACACAAAAGGTATTTATGTTTCACACAAGTCCATCTAAGAGATAAAGGAGTTGGAATTTGACTCAGAGTGAAATTCTAAAAGATATTCACGCAATTTGACTTTCCAGAAACTTCTCTGCGTCAGGTTCACGTACTGGTACGTGAACAAATGCGACACAGGAAATTTTCTGGTCCAGGTACGCGAAACCGGTTCGGGTACCGTCGCAGTCAAATTTAGGTCAAATTCAGAATCCGCTGGAAGGACTGGGCTGAGCCAGAACTTAGACATGAGAATGTCCTCAGCTGTGATCCATGGACTCTTTGCTCAAGAGTACTCCTTAGATTCATCCATATCCAACATAACAGTTTGCAAGCAAACCATTGTAATGGACACATGGCGTCGAATCTATCTCATATGTTCTTGATTCACAGTATTCGTGGGATCAAACACTGGTCATGACATAAAGCCATGTTACACAAGAACACGATCTCAATCGCTACATTACTACTAAAGTAGTCGACTATATTTCGAAAGAATAGAGAAAGTAGAAATAGAAGAATATCCATAAAGTCATAACTCCTACTAACCTTTTGTCGATGAAGAATAATTGATGTCTTATTTGTCTTCACAGTCTTCGTCTTCAAGGTCTCTACTACTCTGTCTATATCCCATTTCCGAAATCTAAACTCTAGTAGGCTAAATCAAGAATTGAATTTTGACACCTAAAACTGACAACTAGCTTGACATACCAACGCTAGTGGGTTTGACCGGACAATGCCCTAACAGCATGAGCCACGGCCAAGACCAAGCTAGGTATGCGAGTGGAATGCGTGATTCTAGCTTAGGGAAGCAAGGGGATGGCGTGAGCTAGGATGGGAGAGATTTTAGCTTAGGGAAGCAAGGGGATGGCGTGAGCTAGGATGGGAAAGATTTTAGCTTAGGGAAGCAAGGGGATTGCGTGAGCTAGGATGGGATGGTCGTGTGGGCCACCCATCCATGGACGTGAGCTAGGCAAGCCAAGAGATGAGGTTTTTTAGGACAAGTAAGGGACGAGAGCTCTAGGATGAGCAAAGGACGTGAGCTCTAGGATGGGATGGATGGCTAGGATGTGTCCAATATGGACATAGGTTGGATGAGGCGTGTGCATGAGCGTAAGCTAAGACGCGTGCACATGCACAGGCGCATGCATAAGCTAAAGCGCGTGCACAGGCACATGCGCATGCATAGGTATTTTACGTGTAGGCTAGGGATGTGAACCAAGATACTAGGCTATAGTCGTGAAAGATAAAAATATGGCTACGGTAACCAACTTTCTTATCCCTATTGTAAAATAAATTCATACCTTGCCTCGAGTCATTCCAAGATGCCATAAATTGATGTAAAATTACTCTTGCAACCTCCTCGCCAGAAACCACCATCAACATTTAGTCCCCTGCGCAGCATGGAACCGTGAGTGTTCTAGGGTGAGCATAAGTTGATGGACCAGCCACGTCACCCTTTAATCACGAACATGAAGCCCAAATAAGACGAAAGAACCAAGCCCGACTTGAGCAATATCCAGTCCTAATGAGATTAGGACTTCCACCCAAGGACGCGTGCATATATATATATATATATATATCACACAACTTTTTTTTTTTTATTTTTTTTTTTTGCGTGCGTGAACTCTTTTTTTCCCTTTTCTTGAGCTTGTTCTTCCCCTTTCCCACAAACACAGAATTTTGTAGACTGGAAGATTAAGATGGCTGATAATGAATCCCATAGCTCTTCTCATGTTGGTGATGATGTTATCTCCAACACAGCTCCAAAGGAAATTCTTCACGTCAATGATGAGTTTGAAACTCGTTTGGCGAGTTTAGCTCAAGTTGCAATTCCCCAGAGCCAAGCTAAGATTTTTACAAGTAATCCTGGTACTCCAATGGCTATTATCCCATCACGGGTAACTCATTTCTGTCTTCAGAGAGGTGACTTTAGTGCTTCCAGCATCGTTTACCGCTCTCCACAGAAACCAAATGATTTGTGGCCTCTGTATGCCCAGAAGATGCTTGACATCCCAGCTGTTACGAAAATTTTAGAGAACACCAGAATCTTTCATGATATAAAGAGCTCGACTGCTTTCCTCATAATTAGAGATAAATGTTCTTTAGCTGCTCTTCTGACTCGTTGGTGTGGTGGAACAAATTCGTTCATATTCGCGTGGGGAGAGCTTGTAATTTCATTGGAGGATGTGGCAGCATTATTGCGACTCCCAATTAATGGAGAGCTCAATATTACCTTGAATGCAGCTAAGAAAGAGGTACATACCCATCTGACAAACATTGTTGAAACTCTGAACAAGCATGACAATGCTTATGCCTCATGGATGGTTCACTGGTCAAAACCCAACAATAACTGCACTTCGTTATTGTCTGTTGCTGCATTCCTCACACTTTGGTTGTCAAAAGACGTCTTTGAAAACCATATGGCTATAGGAAGCTGAAACTTATGCTTATCCCTTATGCCATACGATTGGCTCGAGGTATTCTTGTACCCATTGGTTCTTTGTTTCTTGGTACTTGGTATACACAGCTCTCTTCTTTGTCAGCACATATGAAGCTTTCAAACGGTGCTGCGAAGGTCGATACGTTTATACCAACAAACTTCATACAAGCTTGGATGTATGAGCATTATCCTGGTTATGCCCCAAATTTGTCTTCTAAAGACAAAGCTTCACCAGACCATGCTCGAATTGTTCGTTGGATGAATAAACCCACTTCGAAGGATTTTCTTGCACTTATGGACGACGAGAAAGCAGTGGTTTTCCGTCCATGGACTTCAATCCCCGAAGGTGTAGCTCAACTTCGATCATTTGGTGATGCTCCAAGTAATATCCCAGCAAAGGTTATTTCGGTAGATGGATTTCCTACTGAAGCGGAGAAGATTTTTATGATAAGTTGTTGTAGTTGTTACCTCCTCGGTATTAGTGAAGCAGGACACTACACTATCAAAGCATATAATATTGACCGGGGAGCTCGTCAGATGAGTTTTGACCAGGATGTCCCATTGCAGCGGGGTGCTCCTCCACAGAATATCCAGGAAGTTCGCACCAAATTACTCAATCCCTTGTTATTCCACTCGGGGAAAAGAGTACCATTGATCACCGAAGAAGACAAGCAATTTTAGAACAACCAAATAAAGTTATATAGAGACTTCATGGCTCTTCCTAAAGAAGCATGCGCAATTCCCTCCAAAGACGACTTGAAACCATACCCTTTGCTTAAATATTCCACTCTTAAGCGTAAAATAAGAGATATGAATGTTCTGGTAATTACCTTGCACCTTTAAATACTTGCATAAGCTTGATTAATGATGATTTTGACATCTTGTTCATGTGCCTTGTGCAGCAACATTTGGCACCTAACCCGAAGTTCGCCAGTTCTGCAACACAGATGTCTATATCTTTTGGTTCTAGTCATCTTTCGGGAGGATCATCATTCTTCCAAGCTAAGAAAAGCTCCATGGTGGCTCCTTTAAGTGATAATCAAGTCCCCAATCAACTTGCAAAGGATTGGGTAAAGGTAAGACTTCATCCCGTTAGCTATATCTTCACTTTTAGTAGAAAAGTAAAAATCCCGTCAGATTTTTCTGTTTCGAGCCGCGTCATCCGATGGCGGATTTCGATGGTTGACCCCAATTTAGGAAAAGGACTTCAGTAGATTTCACCTCAAAAAAGAAAATCTGAATTTCATGCATTTTTGCTCGTTATTTTATGTGCCACATATTGGTGTATCCCCCAGAAATATTGCAGACTGTATGTTGTTCAGTGCAAAAATCATTCCGGCCAGTAGATTTCTTCAAAAATTAAGCCCTTTTAGCACGTGATAGAAAACATCCATACGAACAACTTTTGTGAAGGAAACTTTTCCATATCACTTACATATTTGTACAATTTTGAATTTTCCACAGTACTTCGGAAGAATTCAGACGTCAGAAAATTCCTTCTTTAAAAACGTCGCGAATCCTTTGTAATATCTTCTTTCGATGACGTTTATTTGATGTAGGATGGACTTGCTACAGGAGTCGAGGAGTTTTCATTTGCTCCCTTAGGGCAAAGCTCTATTCTCACTGAATCAACTCCGAATACACCATGCAAATCCGCTGACGTGATCACGACGCAAAATAAAAGTGGAGAATCCACAGGGCCTAAATCCTCTGTGACGCAGGTTACTTTTGTCAACTCTTTCAATCCGAAATAAAATATTTAGTATTTTATTCTCACCTGATTTGCTCTTGCAGACCTCTGAGAATAATGAAGAAACGAATGATAGGTACTTCGCTGGCGAAAAGATCAGTGATGGTCAAAACCTTAGTAAATAATTTGACACGGTTGTTGATAAGAGTCTTTCCCTTGTCGAGGTAAACTCGATCATCTTCTTATGCTAAGCTTTCATCATATAGCCTGAAACATATTATTAAACTTCTGTTTGCTTTGAACTTTCTTTCAGTTTGTCGATAATAAAACACGAGCCTATGAGAATACCGACATTGTTGGTGTAGATGCTCCAACTATGTGGACCCTTTAGGAATTTCCTCATCCTGGTGTGGCATATAATTCTCCCCATGAAACGACTCTCCCCGGCCATAAACTAGTGGGAGGATTTAATGTCCCAGAGGAACACGTCCCACTGTATAACAGGATATGGAGTCTCTATGGTCACTTTATTATCGCCGGCAAGAGCATCCACTTCTGTACACTCATAGGTGTTGTGGATGACCTTATGAGGTTAGTCTCGAAGATGAAGGCTACCCCATTAAAGGACATCACTGATGAAGCGTCAGATGAAGTAGAAGAGCTGATCACTTCACTAGAAATCTTCAAACTCAACTTGTCATGGGTCCAGGCGAGAATCCATTATGTCCGAACAAGGCGTGCTGTTGTTGGTAAGTTCACCCATAATTTGGTGAAACAAGAAGAGAGAAATTATACTGCCAAAACTGAAGAACTCCGGAAGTTGACTGAAGAGGTGAAGAAGAAGGCTGCTGATATTGCTCTAATAAAGAAAGCAGCTGACGAAGGAGCAAAATCTTCACTAGATGGTTGTTTCTGAAGAGTTTCAGGAGCAAAACATTTTCTCAGTAGAATTTTATTTTGCTTTTATTTGGTTTTATGAATAAAGGGTTTGTAGGAATTTATGGTTTTGAACTCATAGGTTTTGAATTTGAATTTTGAATTAAATTGCTGAAAGGCAAGAGATTGCTTGCACTTTTCTTTTGAAGGAATTGGAAATTACAGGAAATAAATAAACTCTAGTGAATCTTCATATCTTCTTGAGCCATTTGCCATTGATCACCATGTTTGAGAGCCTCTCATGTATTGCACTTATCATGTATTGTGCATTAAGCATGACTCGAGATATAATAAGGTCCCTCCCAGTTTGGTGTGGACCCCGAAATAGAAGCTCCTTTTCGATTAGTGCGCCGCATAACCTTATACCCTTCTTGAAAATCCATAGGCACCCATGACATCTTAGGTGTCTTTCGCCTATATGACCGTTGCTTTATTCGGGCCCACTTTTCTGTAGTTGTCGCCTTGACTTTCTCACGAGGTGTCTCAGAGGGTTTGATAGACTTGATGCAATCAAGTCCCCATGTCAGAGAATTATCCAGTGTTTGTGTAGGGACACGTTGGATAGGATTCCCATTAACTAAATAATTCTGAATAAAGTATTTCAAATCACTTTCACGTACCTTTTTGAATATCACCAGAGTTTCTGACCCCACATGGTACTCCAGCTTTCCCACGGTGCAGCTTTCTTGGTCAAACATGAACTCTTGGCCCTTAATGATTACTGGTGAGATTGTAGGCACAAATCTCTTCCCATGGAGCCAGGGACGCCCCAAAATCATATCATGCTCCTCATCTTCTTTGATTACATGGAACTTTTCTTTGGTGCGAGCCACCTTCGGATCCAAAGTAACATGACCATATACATCTTGGAGATTTCCTTTTGAATCTTTCGTCACTGTGGGATAATAGATAACATCCCGTCTGGAAATCCCAATTGTTTGAAGTGTTTTGATTGGAATTAAGTTAACCATGACACCAGCATCAATTTGAACTTTCTTGAAATTTGTACCTTTGAGACGAGCAGAGATAAGTGGTATTGGGACACGCTTCCCTCCTGCCATCATCTCTGGTGTAAGTTCATCAGGCTTTGATTGAGTTTCTTCATGTCTCTCAGGTATAGGTATTTCTTTACCGCTAGCAATCCAGTTGAAGGCTGCGAAAATGTTTCTTCGCTGGCTCTTGGAAAAATGCAAGAGTTCGCATAAATTCTCCATCAAATAATTAGCAGTTTGCTTGACAGATTCTCCGGAGATGGTGAAATTTCGAATGTTGGGTTGATGTTGACGTTGAGGTTGATGCTGAGGGAGTAGATTCTTATGCACACCCTCAGTCCCCAAGTTCAACTCTCCTGACTCAATCTTTTTCATTGAATATTTGCTTGAGTCGATGACACTCGCTGGTGGGATGATTGACGAATCTATGAAAATGAAAATACTTGGGATCAGTCATTTCTTGTGTTGTAGGATCTCTCCGTACAGGAGGTAACTTGATAGCTCCATAGTGCTGGCTCTAAGTACCCTAACTATATGTCAAACTTTCAACATAAGTCCGACACTCCGGCTATAACATTCTTTTTTCCCTTCTTTCCTTCGTTTCTTTTATTTCTGTTCTATTGTTCTATAAAATTGAGACTTAATGCTAGCTCAGTTACACTTCACAATTTATTAGAAAATGGAATTTCTACTCTCTCCCATTGTTAGATTAGAACCTTGGTTATCTCTATTTATCTTTATGTCTCATTATATTTTGTTTATATATAATGGCAAGAAAAGGGCTAAAGTTTTCGGACCACCTATGATTTCAGACATTTGAAGCCACCATTTCGTAAATAAAAAAAAAATAGCCCTCCGAAACATTAAATACTTGGTACGTCATTGCACAAGAATGGAAGGATTTAACTGGGCACATGTATCATAGTTTTCCACAAGAATTGAAGGAATAACTAATAAATATAACGTACATCGGCTTTTTTAGTTTCACAAAAAAGTTAGTGGTGTTAGCATTAATGTTGTTTTAGCAACAAATTATGTTTTTTTGTTTCAACTAAGTTGGGTTAGTGTTAAGCTAATCAGTGAGTTTTAAGGATTAGATTATGTTCAGAATTATTGTTAGTGGTTAAGGATACATCAGGCTGAGTATCACTTGATTATAACAGATGGTATACTAAGTAGTTGTAGGGCAGACTATTAACTTATGATGGTAGGTTGATAGACACATGTCCTATAGGAGAATGTGGTGGACTCCAATCTAGCCTCAAAGTTATTCCATCATACAAGTGTAAGAGGAGATATAATTAGAAGTTTATCTAGCTTGAAAGTAGCATACTCAGCAACATTTTCAGTACTTGAATCTAAGGTATGTATCTTAATTAGCATATTTACTCATATCTAGTTAAAGATTTACTAGATCCTATGCATGCAGATAGAAGTATAAACAGTGTATTTTCTAAGGGAATCATGTTGTTTAGCTAAAGTAATCATGTTTAAGAGTTAAAATTCTAACATTGGTATAAGAGCTATAGGTTTGAGTGATAATCTACAACTAGATATATGATATTTAGTAACTCACATGCTTGTTCTGATATGAAATCCTTGGAGTCAAATGATACTATGTGTATTGTGTTGTTGTGCGGTTTTGTGTGATGTTTGTTCATTGTAAACTAGTGCCAAAGTAGTGCCAAAGTTATACTTAAAGAGGGAACAAAAGGTGCATATTCGTGTATGAAAAGACTGCCTAAAATTGTATTTTAGACGTCACTTATATGACTATACCCAAAGGTCAATCATTTATGTAACATCTTGAATGGAGCAAGATGATTTTCTCATATGTGATAAGTGACAATTCTTTGAACCCAAAGGTGAAGAGGGATATCGATATGTCATAGTTCCATCCAAAGATAAAACTATGAGGATATTGATTTTGTAAGTATATTCTGATTTGATATAACTATATGCAATTTCATATGTTGATGTTTTCCGCATGGTTGCATCATGAAGTTTAAAGATGAGTCATCATGTTTAGATGCATATGTATCATCATATGAAATAAAATAAATAGTTATGATGTCTACTACAGAGTCAATCATGAATATTGCACAAGTTCAAGGGTTCATTGTTGGTATTGAGCCACTGAATGGTACGAATTACTCAAAGTGGAAGTCACAAGTTGAGATAGCTCTTGGTTATTTGGAATATGATATAGCTTTGTGAGAACCTAAACCAGAAACACCTTTGGATACGACCAACAATAGTAAGAAGCGTGAATATCTTAAATAGGAATAGGAAAACAGAATGAGTATGTGAGGCGATATACCAGATGCTACACGGGGTGGTATTCCTATCAAAGATACATCTAAAGAAGTTCAGCGAAATCTATGATTGGTACTTATATGAGTGAGTTATATGCAGTATAATGGGGAAGGTGGTGTTCGTAATCATATTCTTCAAATGGATGACATGAATCTTACCGATGATTATCTGGTTCAACATGTGGTTAATTCATTCCCAAAACAGTTTGAGGGTTTCAAGATTACTTACAATATGGGTGACAGAAAATGGGATGTAAATGAGCTGATTTCTTATTCTGTAAAAGAAGAAGAAAGGTAGCGTCGTGAAATTAAAGAATATGCGCATTTGTAGATTGCTGGTCCTGGCAAGAAGAAGTTTAAGAAATCCGGTAAAGATAAAAATTCTTCTGGGCAGACAAAGAAAATTCTCACTAATGAGTTACCTAATAAAAAAAAGGGTGCAACTGTTGATAAGGATAACAATTCAGTAACCACAAAAGGCAACAACTTATCTAATACTGATTATTACTTTTGTAAGAAGAAAGGGCACATAAAGAAAATTGCTACCGATATAAGAACTGGTTGGGAAAAAAAATCAGGTACATACTTCCATATAATGTGTTTCGAAATTAATTTTTTGGATACTCCTTTGAATACTTGGTGGTTAGACACCGGAGCAACGATTTATATCACAAATTTCTTGCAGGCGTCAGAAGCAAGAGGAAATTAAGTGATGGAGAGCGATGTCTATACATGCCAAATGCTCGAGGAGTGAAAGTTGAAGTTGTTGGAAATGTGCAACTGACGTTGGAATCAGGATATCTTTTGGATTTTTTTGATGTGTTTTATGTACCTACTGTAAGAAGAAGTCTGATATCAGTTGGCATACTTGATACCAATGGTTATGTTTTTAGTGTTGGTGGTGGGTCTATGAGTATGTTTTATAACTCACAACTTGTTGGTTTTGCACCGCTTGTTGATAATCTATACAAGTTGAATGTTGATCTCAGTTCTATGAATTCAGTGTCTTGTGAAAATATTAATACTACTAACTCTACTGCTAAGGGTATTAAAAGGGATCTAAATTCTGGATATTCTTTTAAGCTATGGCACCAACTTTTGGGGCATATTTCTAGAGATCGTATGGTAAGACTTCTTAAAAAAGGGATTATACAACAACTGAACTTTTCAGATTCAGTACATGTATTGCTTGTATAAAAGGAAAACTTGTTAAAATCAGAAAAAAGACAGCCATACGAAGTCAAGACTTACTTGAAATTGTGCATAATGACACATGTGGTCCATTTTTTTATTTTTTTTTTTGCTTCTAAAGGTGGACAGAGATACTTTATTACATTTATAGATGATTTCTCTCGTTACGAGTATGTTTATCTCATTCAACAAAGGTCTGATGTTTTTGATGTTTTCAAAACATATAAGGCAGAAGTTGAAAATCAACTTAACAAGAAGGTTAAAGTGCTAGGATGTGATAGGGGAGGGTGAGTACTATGGTAGATCAGATGCTTTTGGAGAATCTCACGGAAAATTGCAGGAATTTCTAAGAGAAGAATGGAATTGTACCTCAATTCACTACTCCTGGATCACCAAAGCAAAATGGGGTGGCGGAAAGACGAATCAAACTTACAAGGACATGGTTCGTAATATGTTATGCAATTCCACCCTTTCAGAATCTTTTTGGGGAGAAGCCTTACGGACATAAGCATACATATTGAATCGGGTCTATAGCAAAGCAGTACTGAAGACTCTTTTTGAAGTATGGACTGGTAGAAAACCTAGTCTTAATCATTTCCATGTATGGGGTAGTGAAGCCGAAGCAAGACTCTATAATGAGTTTGAAAAGGCTTCTGATTCTCGCACGACAAATTTTTTCTTTGTTGGCTACCCCAAACAGATCAAAAGGATATAGGTTCACTATCCAACTAAACCTTTAGAGACAGTGAAATCTAATAATGTTGTGTTTCTAGAAATGATAAAATTAGTGGGAGTTCAGAGCCTAGAACGATTATATTCGAAGAAGATGCTCCTTCGAATCAGATTGAAAGCTCTGTCGGCAAAGATTCTAAAGTTAATATTCCAGAAACTTCTAAGAGTGCTAAGAAAGATGAACCAGATCTTCAGAGATCATCTAGACCAAGAAAAACAATAGTAAAGCCAGGTTTTAGTTCATTCATGCTTTCAGATAGTACAACTAATGATAAAGATTGACCTTTAACATATTCACAAGCATTGAATGGGAAGAACTCTCATATTTGGATACCTCCCATAGACGACGAGTTACAATCAATGGAAAATAATAAAGTATGGGATGTGGTGGATTTGCCTGAAGGTGCAACAACAATTGGTTGTAAATGGATTTTTAAACTCAAATGGAATGATGATAGGAAAATCGAAAGACCCAAGGCCAGGATTATAGCAAAAGGTTGTTCACAACAACAAGGTGTCGAAGGTGTCGAATATGAAGATACTTTTTCTCCTGTCACTAAGAAAGATTCCTTGAGGGTTATCATGGCAATGGTAGTTCATTTCGACCTGGAGTTGTTACAAATGGATGTGAAGACAACGTTCTTAAATGGTGATCTTGATAAGAAGATCTATATGGTACAAACGGAAGGTTACGCATCTAAAGTCAAGAAACTAAGGTATGTTGCTTAAAGAAATCTCTGTACGGATTAAAATAAGCACCTCGTCTGTGGTACTTTAAGTTTGATCAAGTAGTATCCTCTTATGGTTTCATTCAGAAGTTGATAGATGCATATATCTAAAATCTAGTGGGAGCAAGTTTATTATATTAGTTCTCTATGTAGATGATATTTTATTCGCAAGCAACAATATTCATATGCTACATGAAACTAAGAATTTTCTCTCAACTAACTTTGAGATTAAAGACTTAGGAGACGCTTTTTATGTCCTAGGCATTAAGATAAGTCGTGACAGATTGAGATGTTTATTAGGTTTGTCTCAAGAAGCTTATATTAAGAAGATTCTGAAAAGATTTGAGATCCATAACTGTGCACCGGGTGAGGCACCTATTGTTAAAGGTGGTACTATTAGCAAACTATAGTGTCCAAAATTAGAACTGGAAAGGAGTCGAATAGACTCCAAAAGGTATGCATCACCATTTGGTGGCTTAATGTACGCCATGATTTGCACTCGTCCAGATTTAAATTTTGTTGTGGGTATGTTAAGATGCTACCAGCACAATCCAGAGGAACCTCACTGAAAGGCAGTAAAGAAAGTGTTTCGATATTTGGAACGAACAAAGCACTTTCAGCTTGTTTATAGAAAATCGAAAAAGTTGGAAGTTGAGTGTTTCTCTGATTCTGATTTTCTGGGTCCAGATAGTCTAAAATCCACTTCAGGCTAAGCGTTCATGCTCACTAACAGTGTTATTTTATAGAAAAATGTGAAGCAACCTATCCAAGCTCAATCTACAATGGAGGTAGAACTTATTGCTTGTTACGAAGCAACTACTCAAGTTGTTTGGTCGAGGAACTTCATGAGGGGTCTTCTAGTTGTAGATACAATAGCTAGACCAATGAAGTTTTACTGTGATAACCAACCCACAATCAGTTTTTCCAAAGACAATCAAGGATCAGGAAGAGTAAAACATATTGAGGTTAAATATTTCCTAGTAAAGCGTAAGGAACAGGAAATTGTGATCTCTCATGTGTCTTCGGATCATATGTTTGCAGATCCACAGACAAAAGGTTTGAGTCCTAAAATGTTTACAGAGCATGTGTCATCTATGGGAGTCGTTGTCTGATACCTTTAGTTTGTATTGAGCATGTATGTTTCTGGTTATATATATAATCAAGTTCAGTTTGCATATCTATATATCTTGCTGAGAGTGCTCTTTGCTATATGTTTTTTGTTAGGTCTCTTAAATGAGGCATAAGGGATCTCTTTAGAGATCAAAAGGCTGTTATCTTATACAGGGATGACACTAAAGTGCATGCCAATAAAGATTAACTTAATGAAGATAAACCGTTTAGTTTTTTTTACTATAGAAATGACTTACGTATCCTTTAAGTGGTACTTAAGTCTCTGTAATCGTTTTCTAACGTGCCATTCGACTTAAGGATACAATTGTACATGATCATTACTCGTTGATATACATTAAATTTTTTTCCTAAATCAACACCTACATTTTTTTCGTTTTCTTCATTCTATGTTAATCCATAATCTTAATTTAAATGTGTTTTCAAAATTCTAAATGATTTGTTGCTGACCAAAGTGGGATAATGTTAGCATTAATATTGGTTTCGCAACAAATT
>JAJJMA010181141.1:0-10748 GCA_023529015.1 Papaver nudicaule
TAAGCATCATCTGACCTTAGGGTGATGAGTAGATGCAGTTGAGAACTGCTGGTGTTTATTTGTTTTGTTTTCAGTAGAGTATTGAATCTTGTTTAGTTTTTTTTTTTTAAATTCATTGAGGTAGATTCAGTTTACTTAGTGTTCATTGAAACTTATCCATGCACGTTATCTTTACATAGAACCTTGTATAGATGTTAAAGCCTTTATACATGTTTATACTGAACCCTTTGCCTAATGATAACCATGACCATCATGAGCTAAGCTTAACTGTTAAGTGTGAAACCGTGTTGCTGATAGTTGTCTGATACTATGAACTGTATACCATTGCTAAGCCTGAGGCTGTGAGTTGATGTATGATTCACTGCCAGATATCAAGTCGTTGTACTCATCTCTTCAACCTTCAACCTTCAACCATCACTGGTGATGTGTTACCCATTAGTCTCACTATGATTACCTCATAATTATTCACCATGATTCACCCTTACTTAATACATTGAGTAAACCATACTCATGACAATATTCAATGACCATGTTAAGATCATGATATGTCTTCAACAATGAAGTAGGAGAAGAACCTTGAGATTTCCCTTACGTATGCCATGATGATGGTCTACCCTCACAGATTTATTGTCGTTGGTATGTACTAGTGGTTTCAGACCATACATAAGCACGTGTAGTACCTCACCTTAGTATCAACCTTATGGCTGAGTAGCGAGCCATGACACATTGAGTTAGTTCATATGATACGACTCAACATTGATGAGAGGCATTGATGTGTATCATACTTGATCACAATGAGTGAGACCATATGTTATGAGATGTTACCCAACCAACAAATCATTAGACCATGTAGATGTATACCTTGAAGCTATGTATATGTCGAAGCCATGTGTGAGGATCTCAGGTATCAGTTCACCTCAAATGATGTGAGGCACACATCATTATACCCTGATATATATGGATCATGTATGAACCATGAAATGAAACCTCTAGACCTTTATGAACTGTGTTGATGTAATGTGATTCCGCTGTTCATCTTACTCTGTCAGGGAAGGTATATATTTCCAGTATAGTGGGTGTGATATGTAGTAGCCTAAGCATGAGCTTAAATGGTCATATTTGGGCTCTGACTCAGGGGGTTAACATGATACAATCTGCCATGGGCTTGGGTGTGGGTCTGTGTCAGAGAAGCGGGTGTTACAGGTTGGTATCAAATCTAGTTTGATGCCTTGGCAGACTAGCAGTTAGACTAATAGTTGTATGTATGCTTGAGCTCATATGATATGATCATTGGTCATTGATTGAGCATGATTGCTTGTTTGTGTGCATATGATTGTTTTCTTATGTGAGTCCTTTATGTTTCAATTATCCGTAGAAGATGAGTCGACATAACTACAACAATACTGATGTGAACTTGGCGGCAGTAGTGCAAGCTTTGGATGCTGTTGTATAAGCTATGACTACACAAGTGAATGATAACCAGCACGCACCTCCACCACCACCTGTGAATCACCGAATTAAATTGGCAAAAAAGTTTTCGGGACAGAGGCCTGAACCATTCAAGGGTCAACCTGATCCAATGATTGCTGAGGAATGGATCCACAAGATCGAGAAGATCTTTGCCTTATTGGAAGTAGCTGATGACGACAATCTGAACCTTGCAGTATACATGTTGGAAGGAGAAGCTACTCGTTGGTGGGATTCAACTCGTCGTTCCAGGAATGATGGGGTGTTCACTTGGCAGGAGCTTAGACTTGCATTCTTGAGTAAGTATTTCCCTCAAGATGCAAGGAATCAATATATGATTGATTTCATGCAGCTAAATCAAAGGAATATGATTGTAGCTCAGTACCAAGCAAAGTTTGAGGAGCTCTCTCGATTTTCACTCTTAATGATGGCAGATGAGAGGATGAAAGGCTTTAAGTTTCAAGAAGGGCTAAGACCAGCAATCAAGAGTAGGATATCGGTGTTGAGGATTAATACCTTTGCTGAGGTTGTAGAAAGATCACTGATTGTTGAGAGAGACTTAGAAGAGGCGAGTAGGATTCGAGAACGTCATCATGGTGAAAGAAACAACAATCGCAACAATAACAACAACAGAAGGAACAACACACCTGTAGATGGTGAAAAATGGAAGAGGGACAAAAACGTAAAACGACTCTCTGATTATGCTTTACCTAAAGGCAATTGCCTACTCAGGCACATCTCTATAACTCAGAATGCAACCCGTTCTACGAGCTGAAAACAACCCTCTATGACTCTTATAACTCCCGGTGGAGAGGATAATATCATAGTGCAATACTAAATATCCCCACCAACTCATAAACCTATCGATTTACTTCATGTCGACATCGCCTCGAGTTCCTCGACACCAGAACTAAATTGCTCACCGGTACATGGTGGAGAGTTAACAGAGACGCATCCTTACGGATTTCCTCTTAAAATACGACTCTACATCTGAGTCTCAATAAAAAAACCTCAGAAACATCGCAGTTCCAGGCCTGTCCAGAGCTCTCTGAGAAGCATACAACATCCTAAACACACTTAGGCAGGCCACACTCTAAACACATAATGACCTAACACACCATGGATAAGCGTGCCATGACCTAAGATACGCCATAACCCAGATGCGTTACAGAGAATTAGCCTTGGCCAGTGGCCAAGGCCTGGCCACAAAGTCATGGCGCCATAAGCATGGCGCCACGAGATATTGTCCTTGGCCAGTGGCCAAGGCCTAGCTGTAAAACTATGGCGCCATGAGCAAGGCGCCACGAGATGTTGGCCTTGGCCAGTGGCCAAGGACGTGGCCTTCATGCCATGGCGCCACTGAATCTGACCTTGGCCCATGGCCAAGGTCGTGGCCGCATCCACCACGCGCCATATTTATGACGCCATGGATTTTGGCCTTGGCCAATGGCCAAGGTTGATGGTATACATCCACTATGTGTGCCTCTAGCGCCACACTCACATTGGCCATAGAGTCATAGCCGCACGACGTTGTTCAAACTTAACACAACCATGCAATATCTGCATACCACTCGAGATATCAAAACATCACACGGGGGGATAACTTTAGGGGTATTGGTCTGGCGGTCTACGACAGTTAGAAAGAAACTGATACAGATGATGGATAGTTACGAGAAGTGGTGCTGAATGGACATGTTCTACACGACTCAAGCAGTTACAGAACTTAACTCACGCCCTCCACTCCTACACTCTTCTACGGCTTCCACCTTCTCTGTCGAGAGATCAGGGTGAGTTCAACACTATAAATAGAGGCTTCCTCTATCTTCCAAGGTAGAACATCCAGAAACATTCCTCAGAGCTAAAACACTTGAGAAATTCGACACACTTCCAGCCTTGAAGATTTCTAGTCACCCTTACGACGGAGATCTTGAACTCTTACACCCAGAAACACACATCCTCAACCTGATCTGAAGTTTCTTTCATTGTTTACCTCCCTAGATCAACCTCTATCCTCTCTGTGACCGAAGCAAGAGTTGAACGGCCATTGACTTGGTCTTGGCTTGTATTGTTCGACTTTGATCTCGAGCACTACGAAAGTACCCAGAGACGGTGCAGTGTTTTTCAGGCAAAAACAACACCATATCAGAGAAACAACACCACCACTTAGAGGAGGGACAATGTGGTAAATGCACAAAGAGAGTCACTTGGACCAGTGCGCTTTGCGTGTAAGCAACCACGCCATTTCAAGAGGTTTTTCCCTGAACTTGCTAATAAACAAAAACAACCATTTGTGCCTCAACATCAACATAACAATACTCAAAGGAATGCACCACCGAATCAAACAAGGATGCAGAATAACCAGCAGTCTAAGGCATTCAACACTGTGCAAGTAACTCAAGATGCAGACAATGCAGCTGTTGAAGGTATATTTCTAGTTTTTAACACTTGGGCAAAGATTTTGTTTGATATTGGTGCTACACATTCATTCATCGGATCATCGTTTGTATCGTCATCAGGTTTGGAAACTGAGAAACTCGCTGAGAGTTTTGGTGTAGCTAATGCAGTAGGAGGTAGCACACAGGTCAGTAGTGTGGCTAGATCATGTTTTGTGCATATAGCTAAGCATGAGTTCTTAGTTGATTTGGTTGTCATGAACATGGCTGGTTATGACATAATCCTAGGGATGGATTGGTTATCAACCTGTCATGTTAAGTTTGATTGTTATCTTAAACGTGTCACATTACGTTTTAGAGAAGGTAAAGTGGTACAGTTTACTGCACCACATATTTTCATGTAGCTTCTTATGTTATCTGAGAGATGCATCAGTCATTCTGGTTCAGGAAGTTTTCTGTAATGTGGAGATGTTAGAAGAAGAACGAGAGCACCAACTGCTGAAGGGATTCCCATTGTTAAAGAGTTTGTTGACGTATTTCCACATGAGTTACTAGGTTTACCACCTAGAAGAGAAATAGAGTTCTCTATTGAGATTCAACCAGGTATTTCACCAATTTCTATAGAACTAAAGGAGTTAGATAAACAACTACATGATCTAGAAGATCAAGGATTCATTAGATGCAACACGTCACCATGGGGTGCACCAGTTTTGTTTGTCAAGAAGAAAGATAGCTCATTACGGTTGTGTATTGATTATCGACAGCTGAACCGAGTTACAGTGAAGAAAAAATACCCTTTACCTAGGATTGAGGATTTGTTTGATCAATTGATTTACGTTCAGGCTATCACCAGCTTAGAATCAAAGAGGAGGATATACCAAAGGCAACATTTCGTACACGATATGGACATTTTGAGTTTGTAGTAATGCCATTTGGTCTCACTAATGCACCAACAACATTTATGGACCTTATGCATCGTATCTTTATACCATACTTAGACAAGTTTAGTGGTATTTGTAGATTATATCCTTATCTACTCGAGGTCTAAAGAAGAGCATGAAGAACACCTTAGAACAACATTAACATTGCTAAGAGCTCATCAGTTATATGAAAAGTTGAGTAAGTGTGAGTTTTGGCTCACTGAAGTACAATTCTTAGGACATGTAGTCTTAGGAGAAGGACTTAAAGTGGATCCATCTAAGATTGAAGTTGTAACTAAGTGAGAAACACCAAAGAATGTATTTGAAGTACGTAGTTTTCTGGGCTTAGCAGGATACTATAGAAGATTTGTTATGGATTTCTCTAAGATTGCAGCACCACTAATGAAGTTGAACGCAAGGATGTCAAGTTTGTTTGGAGTGATGACTGTGAAGAGTCGTTCACTATTTTGAAAACAAGACTGACCACTGCACCAGTCTTAACTACACCAGCAATGAAGGATTTTACCTCTACACTAACCTGCAAATGACACAAAGCTTTATCCTTAATAATTCTTTTATTTCGTTCAGACCATATGGCCCAACGAATTGCAGTAGGGACCAAATCCCATATTTCTCTTGCAGGGCCTAAGATGCTTGATATTGAATCAGGTTCATTGGATAGTTGTAGTGGAGAGTGGCCTATGGCCAACATCTAACTAATTAATCTCAGTTTCTTTGAGTATTCTCTTGAAGTGAAAAGACCAATTGTTGCCAGTTGAGGATATGTGATTCTATTTTGTTAATACTCCGTTTTAAACTAGATATGTGACAATCGTTATAATCCCTTTAGAACTCAATTTCCTACAGTAGTTATAATTTCTTTTGTGCTTGATTTCCCATAAAAGCTATATTTTCTATTAGAAATAAAGAGTATGGGTTTTGCTTGAAGAGCTCAAAAGAAATCATGCATGGACTAATGGAATACTCCCATGCTTGCCATGATATGTGATAAGGTTCATGAAAACCATACTCGTCATGACCTAATTGTAAGTACCTGCATATATTTTATTTATTAGTGTATCATTGTGAAAAAAAAATTAGACTTGTTACGATTTGAGTCAAGCTAACGCCTAACGTGGCTTAAAGGTTGAATCGGAAAGACACGTTTAGAGTATAGCTACGCATATGTTTAACCTAGGGTGTCTTTAGTAATTATACCTTGTGAAGAATGCCTTTTGTTAATCAAGCATCTTTTGCATCCCCTGTCCAAAATGAATAATATTTCCACAAGTTCCATGACCCATAAGCAGATGTAGCTTGGACGGCTTTTTCCCGCAGATAAAACTAAAAGTTTCTTAGGTTTCTTTTTATCTTTTAACACATATTGTTAATATGAGTCATGTTCTATACATATTCTCGTCTATCAGGTGTGGGAACAACTCTCCCTGTCTTACAATGTAAAACTGGGCGTCAGATTAGCATCAGATGGATGCCAATTTCGTGCGAAAGAGTACAAAAGCCCACAAGATAAAATTGTGAAAGACCATATGAAGATACCATGCATGAATTCTTTGCAAACTACAACTACCCGCTAACTGATCCTGAGATTGATAATATGAACAGGAAGATGCTCATAAGCAACAAATTTGATATAGCCAACCGTGTGGCGGAGAAAATATATTCTGAAAAGACGAGTACCAAGTACACCACCAATCTTTTATTTTAGTCCACTTATAAGTCAAACCTTGAACGGTTCCTGAAATCAAGAACTCAAGAACAAGATCTCTTTCATATCTCATTGATTCACACAAGGGAGTCAATACAAGAATCCGAAAGACTATGTCAACCAACCAAGTACGATACTTTAATTATATAAGAGGACTCAAATATAATGCGGAAGTAAAGTAAAGTACACACAAGATTTTGTTAACGAGGAAACTACAAACTCGTAGAAAACCCCGGGACCTAGTCCAGTTTTGAGTACTCTTAAAAATTAAGCCGCCAACACACCTACTCTCAGACTTCGGACTAGCTGGTGCAGACAATATGACCCTAATACGACATTAGTCACAAAGATTTTCCCTCAGTATTATTACGCCTCCAACCACAACAAGGTGGCCACGCACATGTACTCCCCTACGTAAACAGACGCCCGTTACTGTCTTACGCAAGAGTTGCCTCACAGCCCGTCGCGAGGACTATCGCTACCCGACCTCCAATCGGACGATTACAATCTTATCGACAACAACCAAATAGCGGCAGGTCAAATCGCTAGATGATATCCTTGATAACTAACAGATATTTCACCGAACTCTTTTCACACCAAGAGCGAGGTTATTAAGTTTACTTAGGAAATAAACACCTCGAGATATCGATCAAGGTTTCAAAACCTAAACTCCCAAAAGAGCAACCTTGTCGTCCCAGTTGGAATCAAGCAGATAGCTGTAGCAAGTACAAAATGATATGACCGTGAAGAATGCTGTACCTGCAAAGAACAAATCCAATAACAACGATCTTGATTCCACTCGATATCTATAGTTTAGGCACACATACCGAAAGTGGCTTGCTGACAAATCCAGGTTAATAGATAAAGAGTATGTTCTAATCACAACGATCTTGAGTGGCCTTATATCAGAAGAGAAGGACCTTAGAATAAACAAGATCGTTAGGTTTGATAGACGTGATAGAACAGAACACAAGTACAATACAAAGAAGACTAGTAAACATAAACTAGTTTCCCGTAAGAGGTACTTCTAGGCTTCTCGATCCCGAGAGAAGAGTTTCACGCAATTCTAGACCGACAGCAAAAGCTCAAAGGTAACTGAAAAGAAAAGCGGCAACACAAGCTTACAATTCCGAAGAAGAACTTGGCCAAGGGGATAAAAGCTTTCAGAAGAGATACCACTCCTAATTATATTGACCAAGAGCATCTCCAATAGTGGGTGGATGTCTTATTTTTCTATGACACATAGGATATAAGACCCTCATTTAACAAAAATCAATCTCCAATAGTGGGGTCCTATGAACTAGGGTGATGACATGGACAAACAAAAGGTCTTAGAGAAAGTCTTATCTAGACTTTCGCTAAGACCTCCATGTCATTATTTTAACTAATTTTTATATTTAAATTATTGTTTAAAATTAAAATAAACCAATTGGAAAAAAGGAAATCAACTTCTTCACTTAATTAGTTATATCCAATGTAACAAATTTTAAGTCTAAAACCTTATACTATTGGAGATGGCTTTTGGGTTCAAAGGTCTTATCTATACCAGATCTATTAAAACCTCATAAATAAAGGTCTAAATAAGACCTCCACATAGGATTTTTAGCACCCACTGTTGGAGATGCTCTAAGGCTTTAGCTTTAAAATGAGGCAAAGCTAATTTCGGAAATTCCACAAAGCACATTTCCATAATAGTTCTGAAATTCCCCATTTAGTCTCATAGCATTTAATGAGAACTAATACTCTAGCATTTTACATTTAAGAAAAATATATTCCATAAAGAAAATATATTTTTGAAACATGTTTAGCCAAGAGAAATCAAAGCAAATAATATCTTAAGGTATAGATATTTCTTTTTAATTCGAAAATGGTGCTTACCAAATATGATCCCTGGGAAAGATCTCAATTCGAAAACGTGTCCTTAGTCTCGAAAATCTCCTTAGATATTATTACTTCCAAATGTCGTCACCAGCTTTATAATGTCGACATTACTTCCTTGGTATTGGTGGGTTAACCAGACGAACCTAGGTGGAAGTGGGATCTGGTCCAACGTTCCGCATAAACGCATCATAACAAACATGGACTAAGCCTTGTCTGTTAAGATTAAGTGAACACATTGGTTCAGACGTTCCGAATCACGCAAATAGATATACCATTTGAAGTACGGTGCGAGATTCCACGAGTGACTAGCAAAAATGTTAAATCTCATGAGTTCTTGATTCCAATATAGATTTCACGTTAATGATATCCAAGAATTCAAATCAAAACATCAAATGAGTAATCAAATGATATTTGATCAAGTAGTAAAGCATACGAAGATTTAATCACGTACAATATTGATCCGTAATCATGTGTCCACTAACTAGAGCGACTAACCATTTTTCAGATGATGACTCAATCCCACTTAGTTGTACATTGAAGATGAACGAATTCAAACTTCAAACCGAGAATATCAAACTCATTAATTCGTTGAAGCACAAATCAAAAATGTAGAGTTTGAACTTCGAAGTTACGCATTCTGAGTCAACCATATTAAGGTTTCGAAACGTACGTCAGTTTTGGCAGAAACCCAATTAAGGTTTCGGAACCTAAAGTTAATTATATGACCGGAACTGATTTAAGGTTCCCAAATCAAGTTTCCATATAGCGAAACCTAAAGCTTGGTTTCGAAATCTAGATTCTGTTTAACAAAACCTTGTTTAAGGTTTCGAAACAAGAAACACATATTAAATTCTCTACAAATGTTTGGTGTCGAACTTGAGAGTCCATGTGGTCGAGAACCTTTTCAGCATCACACCTTTTTAGCCTCGACGCACATGAATATATTTCCCGGTTCACATAAACCTTTAGGAAACCCCAGGTCTTTTCGACCTTTCAGATCTCACATGGTCAAGACACATTGGCCTTGATTCTCAAGTCACTGTCAGCCACACAAACATAGTTTTGAATCTGTTATATCTCATTGGTCACAATATTTAAGTTTCAGACCAATAGCTTATAAATGCGAAAACAAGATTATGGTTTCGAAATCAACGTCAGTTTTACCAAAACCTACATTAAGGTTTCGAACATTGAAAATTCATAAGTTGAGATACACAAATATGGTTTCGGAATCCAGAAGTGAGATATGACATACAAGATGTTCATATACAGAATCAAATGAGTAATTTAGAACTTCAGAGTTCAGAGCCAAACCACGACGTCGTATTCGAATCTCAGAAACAACAGTATTTCGAGTCTACACAACATAAGTGTGAGTCACAATCTCTCTTACATTGGCTCATATAAATATATGCAATCAATCCGACATAGCCAGACTAGGTAAGAAGAGACACAATACTGTGATGGATCAAATCTCGTAGTACTACCGAGATAACATCACATTCCTATATCTAACTCGAAAAGGTTTTATGAAAAATCTTTATATTAACTTAGAGACGGAGAAGAAAATAAAGCTCTAAGCAATATTGGAACGTCATAACTACACACTAATACCACAAGTGGTAAAGCGGAGTTATCATAAGACACACTGATCACAAGTGATCAAGTCATAACGTAAAGCTCAAGCTGAGAGTTATGTTATGTCTTAATTTGTAGCACAAGTGTAAAAGATAATGGAATCGCGTTATTTAGATTCACTAACCTGTTGAATGATGAAGCCGGATGTCTTCGTTTGATCTTCAGTCTTGCTTAAACTCTTCAACTAGTGATTCTAAATCCTACCAAAATCTTGCACAACCTAAAGCTAACCTCTCACATGACTTCACCTAATTGTCTGTTGTTTAGCGGTCGAGTTTTGATCACTAAAGTTGACAACTAAGGTTGACATACCAACACTTGGTGAGGTTGACCGAGCCATGCTCTAACATATTCAATTGGGGACAATACTTTCCAACAACTGTATGAGGATGAAAAATCCTATAGGGAGACTCGGGGAGATTCCTTGTGATGCAACTTGCAAGTAAACAAATCCATTGCATAGGGAGTGACTGCCACATCCTAGTTTCACTAGCGGGTCTAGTATTGTTAGGTGAAAGTATTATCAAAGAATTGAACGCTACAGGAATATTCCTAACACTATAAAACAACTTAATGATTTGATTATCATAATGATACGGCAAAAACTACATATATCGATACTCTGTATATAATAACATCTATGTATTGAACAAAAAAAAATTAGTCCCAACTTGGGCCAGTTGTACATAGTAATAACCTCCATATTTTAATATTATTTTTTTC